>JAPMOR010064044.1:167313-229813 GCA_026543865.1 Argiope aurantia
TTAAATGGATTCATTTCAAAATTCATTTAAATGGATTCATTTCAAAAATAATATTTTCCACATTTGAGTAGATTTATTTAGAACAAAAGCTTCTTATTTTTTTAATTTCAAGTTGTCGAGAGTTTAAATATTTTTACGACATATATTTTTTTAGAAATTGGAATATTCATTCTTTTTTTTTCTTTTTTTTTCTTTTAACAATATAGTATCTGTATTTCTTTTGGGATACCTATTCGCATTCTTTTACTTCAAAAATATCTTTATTCTTTACTATGTAGTCAATTTATATTCGCATCAAATAAAATAAGGCATGAAATTTGTGCAATATTGGGTATTGATGTCATATCTGAATAAGAGTGATTATTCTTTTCGATGCAATCTTTTTTTTTCTTTAGAAAAATAAAGTATGAATAAAATTTGCAGAATATTAGATATTGTGATATTTGAGTAAGAGAGATTATTCTTTACTATTAAATCTTTATTTTTTTTCCTTCTCTGATGTCACCTTCCTTTTTAGTCTACTATAAAGACAGATACTAAATTGCCATTAGTATCTCTTATTGCTAGATAAATCGGCTTTGACAAGGAAATTCTCCTAAAATATTTCTTGTGTTTAATTTTAATCAAAACTTTTATGCATAATAGTTCTTGATCGTCCCAACAATGTATTTTTGAGAATTAAATTTTAATAATCGAAGTTGAGTTATTTTAAAAGCCTTATATAACTTATTTACTATGTACATGAATATTCCTAATGGAGCCGAACCTCTTTATATCACTGTACTCCCCCTCTCGGGAGGCATCTTAAATATGGGATGAGAAGCTTCTGACATAGTAGTTGGCTCTCTTCGCCCTGGTGGGTACAGAAGTTTAGTGGGATTACGAATCCCTACTGTTTACTTGACATGCATCCCATGGGAAGAGTTGTATCGTGGCCGGTGACGGCCCTGTGTGTGTGTGTGTGTGTGACACACACACACACACACACACACACACACACACTATTGGAAGATCAAAATGTGCACCTGAGTGCGATTTTTTTAAAAATTTTTTTTGCTAGAATAATAATTAATTAAACATTACGCGATTTCATTTGTTTTTCCGATGTAACTTTCGGAAATATTCATGCACAAAAAATTGTTGATCTGTTTTAGAATTTAAAAAATTATTTTTTAATAGTACCAATTTAATAGTCGTGGAAAGTTTTTCTAAACTTTGGCAATTTTTTAAAATATTTTTTTGCCTAATTTCCAACAATAAATTACATTACTACTATAGTATTCATATTTAAATCCTTTTCATCGTTTCATCAAATATTTAATTGTGTGATTTTTCTACATTATTAAAGTTTAAGATCTGTAATTTCCAAAGGAAAAAAAAATATTTATACTTTTAATATTTATGTTTAGTATTTGCGCATTTAGTATTACGTATAGTGCTATTATATTATAGACTTGTTTCTATTTAAAAGAGTCATGACCACAATAAATAAATGCATGTAAGACAGTTAAAATAACATGACGTTAATGTCAATCAGCTTGGCGGAATCGTAGACACTGAGTAATATCTAGACCCTTTATCTGAAATCAAATATGACCATATTTCTGGCTAACCAGTTGGTCACCTGAGGTGACTAGTTTTAAACAAAATGTAAAAGAATATTATTCAAAATCAATCAAAATACGCAAAAAAATGTATGGCATCTTCACTGTTATCATTGAGAAAATGTTTCATCAGAAATACCAAGCAAACCTGATAGATTGAAGCGATTAATTGAATAACAGGCAATATTTCGCTATTATAAGAAAAATTTTAAAATTCTGGATTCAAAAAATAAGAGACACAAAATCGATACTTGATTCATTTCTCTCTAAGCCAAAACTAACACAAAATGAATGCTTGTGATTCATTTCTCTCTAAGCCAAAACTAACACAAAATGGATGCTTGTGATTCATTTCTCTCTAAGCCAAAACTAACACAAAATGGATATTGATTCTTTTCTCTCTAAGCCAAAAGCAAATACAAAATCCTCATACAGTAAAAGCTTGCATGAAAGTTCAGTGCTGGCTCTTTCGTTGGTAAAATAAAGAATATGGCATGATTCATCAACGATGTTTCAGCAAGAAATTTTACTTCTGCAGGCAAAAAATGTTAGTTTTTAACAAAAATTAAATCAAACTTTCTGAAAATTTTCGAGCTATATTTAGTTTAATAGATAAATGAATGCTCAATTTGTGCGGTATTAGACACAGATTGAATTGTCTTGAAGGCTGACGAATCATTTACTACTCCGCAATTAAATTTACAATATTCTTTCCATTCTTTTGCAAAAGCCTACCAAGGCACCTCCAGAACATGAAAGCACACATCCAGCCTTTCCTGTTTGTGCTCGAGTTCCTTTTCCACAACAACCCCTATTCCGCGTCTACCCTTCTCGAAGCCTAACGACCCGGAACCAAAATCTCCCGATTCATAAACACCCCTCTGGGGGATCCCGGACCTAACTTATGAAAGACGGAAGGCCCACATTAAAAGACATTAACTGAGGTAGAGATTTTTAAAACCTACACAGATGGGATTCGTTTTAAAAATTCGCTTCCGTATTTCATCCTAATAAGGTGTGGAGTTGCATATCCTGGGGGTGGATTTAGGCTTAATGTGGCGTGAATGTTGGCAGTAGGTAGTCCATATATTACGGAAAGTAAGGGGTATGAGCAAAGACTCGATCGAATACTCGTGTTTTGACGCTAATGGGAACGTACAACACCTATCGAGTCCATTTGGGTGTTTAAGAACTATTAATTTGGAGTAAAAGGGTGGAGAGAACGGGTGAAAGGCATCCCAATTGAATTGAAGTGGGTCCCGCAGTTAGTAAATGTCCGACTTCATCAGATCAAAAAATTATTGTAGATTTGGCAGAGGCGAGGTTCAGATGTGTTGTTGGTTTCGAAAATGAAGAAGAATTATTTGATGGAAATAAGTAACTGTTTTGAAAAAAATTCTTGCAAATTTTGAAATATTAAATTTAGTGGTCTTTTTTTTCCATAGTTTTCGAAATTAGAAATTAGCCGATTGTAGGAAATAAGAATCTGCTTTCAAAAAAATATTGTAAATTATAACTGACTGAATCTATTGTCCAGGTATCCTTATTTTTAAAAGTGAAAACGAAGGAACTACTTAATAAAAATAAGCGACTATTTTAAAAACCAGTGAGAGTGGTCTCCACAAAATTTCCTCGTATACTTCCTAATAAAGGTATTATATTCTATTCCATTTACAAAATTGTGGACCTTAACCATTTGGCCCCACAGGGGCGTATACGACCCACTGATATTTTTAAATCTTCCAAAGGGGTAATTTATTGAAGTACGTGTCCCAATGGTTTTATGTGGTTACATTCATATGTTACAGTAATTTTTAGCTACATCTTAGTAACAAAGTAGTAATACAGAAACCCGAACTAAAACTCTATATGCCAAGTCTAAAGTTGCTCTCAGTAAAAATTGTTTTACAATGTATCATACATTAGAAATGTCATGAATAATGTTGGATATGTAATTGACAAGTTTTCTTGCAATAAAATTGTTTTAAAATATAAAAACTAGAGACTCAACTTTTCATTCCATTTTATATGGTCACCTCAATCCCAAATGTGACACATATGTCCCATTTAAAAGGACCACTGGGAGACATATGACCTACCTCAAAAATTGCACCTATATTTAATTTCTGTTTTTATTTTAGAAGAATATAGCTATTTATACTTTATTTGACCCATTAGAGCCCTAAATTATCCGAATTTTGGAAAAGCAAGAACTGGTATTGTCCAGGTTAAGGTCTTTATATTCACCAGGTTAAAAAGGTTAAGTAAGGCCGAAAATGTCTTGTTTAACACCAATTATTAGGGAACAATCAATTACTAAACACAGATCTTCGGAGCGAATTTAACATTTTTACTGCATCGCGTGATCCTTCGTGATTTATTTGCCATTAATTCCTGGATTTAACAATAAGAATCCGAAAATCATATTTATGTTTTAGAAGCCTTTTTTCAAACTGATTGAAACTAAAATTTGACACATAATTAAGTATTTTTCCGTTAGCCGGGCACAAATGGTCACCAATTGTGAACCAAACGCGAATTTGGCAGAATTCTACATTATTTAGCGATTTTTTTCCTTGCGCTCGACTAACGGAAAAGTACCTATAGTTGCAATCGCAAAATTAAATACCGAATACCATGTATTTAAATCCTTGCAGTTTTGAGTTATCGCGTTTGCATGCTTGTGAATATAAAGACCTATAAAAAGACAACCCATTCACGGATTTGATTCCAGATTTGGTAGATATCTATTCTTTTGATGTTAAATTTGTATACCAAATTTTATTCATTTAATTAGTTAGCTTTTTATTACCATGTTACCTTATATTTCGATAGTTGGACAGAAATTTTCTGAATAGTGCAATTTTGATACGTTCAAAATTTGATTAAAATCTACAAATTTGATATAAGATCCATGCATCGATTTTCATCTGTCTAATTCAAAGTGTTTTTGAGTCACGAAGATGGATAGACAGACAAGCAGGAAGACAGACATAATGACAAAGATGTGTTATCGAACTGAAGGAAGTCTAAAACGTGGAGATTCGTCAAAATCTTCTTTCGAATTTTTTTTTAGTATATAACAATAATTTCCCTTTACTTCGTGTACGAGAAGATAAAAATTCTATAAATAATAAGGTATCCACTTGCTATTATTGTCAAAAGTTTAAACGAACTATTTGTTAGAAATGAATTTTTTAAAAGACACTATTGCAAATAAAACAAATAAATGAATTTAGATGTAATGTTTCCGTTATTTTCGAGAAATCTACGTGTCAGTTTTTGAAAAACTGGATGTATTTATGCACTCGAGAATCAACGTCAAAGCGCAAATTTAAAAGCACAGTTGCTTTTATGAAGTATATCTGAAAAAATAATATAAATAATAACGATTGATTATAGATTTTATTCATTATTTTCAAAAACAAAAATGAACCATTTAATAATTGTTTTGAAAAATGTTAGCAAATAATAATGAATTAATACTATTGGTTCATTTCCGTTAATGCCAAAATTTTAAAACGGTTTGTTAAAAATCGGAGACTGCTTTTCTTTAAAATAATTATTGCAAAAAACAACGAATTAAGTCTAATGGTCAAGTTTTATTGTTTTTTAGAAATTCTAAAGTGTTATTTGTAAGAAAAAGTAAACAGTCGAAATCTGGTATTTGCGAATCAATTTCAAATTTTTGGATATAGTTGTTTTCGCAAAATATTACTAAAAAATTATTCCGCCTTTTCCAAATATTAAGTACTGCATCATAAGTTGTCTTTTTAGCACGAAATTGTAGTTTTTTTTCCACTTTAGATCTTAAGCGTATTTAAATTCAGTTTACAAAAATGAACGTATATTTATGAAACGGTACTTTCTTACCGGTCCCATAACTGAGACTAAAAATCATTTGAAAAACATATTTCAATTTGATTGTCCTAGTTAAAGTATTTCTTAAAATGTACTTGCAATGCTTCGGTTTAAAAATGACTCGTTGCTTCATTTCATTTTCTATTATTGAGAGATTCGTACATTATATGTTATATTTTTATTTACCCTTTACTAGAAAATTTTAATTGATTAAATGGAGTCAATTTAATAAATTACTTCTTACTCAAGAACAATTATTGTAAATTAAAACAAGTTTTATTGCTGTACTTAAATAGTGAAAGATGAGTATAAATAATACAATAAATATATAAAAACAATAAATCTAGTACTATATAATGAGAATTTGCATATCATAATAATTTATAGCAGGTACTACATGCTCTTAAATCATACTTCAATTATAATTTAATAATCGATTTCATAATTAAAAATCTGATTCATACATAATTTATGAAAAGACGAACGAATAAATGATTTATGAAATTTCATTAATGCATTGAAATCTTTATAGAAAATATTAAGGGGGTCTTCAACAAAATGACGTTCCTTTTATGAAATGCGGTAAACTTATTTTATTTATACAATAGGTAGCATGCATATATATTATTAAAAATATTTCATAATTATTTTAATATATTATAATTTAGCATAGCATTAATAAAATTTAAATTTGAAATAAATTCCAACTATCTTAGGTAAATGAGCATCAATAATGATTTAATATAATTATTAAATAACTTTTCCTTCTTTCTTCAATTTTTACCACAACGTATCTCTTCTAATAATAAAGATGATGAGTCCATGTGCGTGTGTAGGGGAGCTCTACATGTCAGACCATCTAACCATATACATATATTTTAGAGAATGGAAATGAACCACTTGAAGTAAGTCTTTTGAAATTTTAATTAATTAAATATTAAGACAATTTTTGTGATTTTTTTCCATGATAACTACAAAAAATATTACTACACATTAATAAATTGTGCATCATTTAAAAAATTTTAAAAAATCTTTTTAATTATACCAATTTGATAACCTTTAATTATTTTGCATTTTGACAATTTTTTTGCCTAATTCCTAACAATAGATTACATTGTTGCTATCAAACTCAAACTATTTTCATTATATCGTTAATATATTAGATTACTTGATTTTCTTCCCCTTTTGGAAGTTAAAGGAAAAAGGAATGTTTATTATCTGTATAGTTTACGAGGCAAATGAAAAAGTAAAGTTACAATACAATGTGAGTGATAGGCCATATCTGACTTCAATACTTAATCCCCACTGCATAAATACAACGGAATAAGTAATAATTCCTTTAATTAAAAAATAACAATAGTGAAAAAGTTCAATAAGTTAACAATTATTGACAACAACAACAATAGTTCAATAGATAAAAAGTTAACAAAGAAAATAACAATAAATGGTTAACTGCAAAATAACTTCCAAATCATGATCTATAACCTGAAAATATTCTAGAAAACATACAAGATGATTTAGGGAACAACTGTGATTGGAAAACTGATAGAGGAAGAATCATAGGAAAGAGGGGGAAATTGAAGCTCTAATTGGAGCCTGAATAGAGATTGAACGTCACAACTGTCTTCTCCAGTTGCTGAAGTCGTGAGTTCTTATATAACTGGCTCAGGTGCGTCACTGCATTTTATTTTCTGAAAAATACATGCTCTTACATGTCGTGAAGTTCAGAAGCTAGTATATCTATTGGACATTTATATTTTTGATAGCGATATTTATCTGGTCTACATTGGTATTTTCATGTACACAATAAATAGAATTTAAGTAAGACAACTGAAGAACACGAATTTGATGCCATACAATTCGGTGAAATTCATGGCCATAAAGTTATATCTGAAAGATTTATCTGAACTCAAATATAAATAATATTTCTGGCGAATTAGCTGGTCTCCTGTGACAACTAATAAAATATAATACACAGCTTTGGATATTCTGCGATATTTCTTTATCTGGTTATTAGAAATTGAAAATAAATTTACATTTACTTTTCTTCGTTTTAAGGCAATTCTATTGTAAAAATGCAAATTTTAATTTTATTTAGAAAAAGTTCTGATAGTTTTGATTGTTGTAAACAAAATATACAAAGACATTACATACTGAATAGAAAATGCAAGCAAATGATCAACTTTCTTTATTTATATCATATTTTGTATTATAAACCGAATTCATATAATTACTTTTTCCTATGGTTGTTGGCCAAATTATACTATATTTTTATTAACACAACAACAGAAATTAATCTAGAAAAAGACTAAAAACATACTATAGAGATTTGCCTGATCGCTGGAAACTTTGTGTTTCTTTCCTTTATGATGATGTATCCTTTCTCATTTGCCCTTTTTTTATCTCAATTTCCATATCGTGTACTCTAATTTGTATATTACTTTATTCACTGTGTTACGTGTGAACAATTAACATCTGACGTTTGAACTCCTAACCTTAGACGTTTGAACAATTAACTCCAAAATTTAAGATCAGTATTTTGTTAACATTTTAAGTAGTATAACCATTTGGATATTGCTTTTGAAAACTGGAGATACGAAATACCTTATTTGCCCATAAAAGCAAATCAGCAGATGGACATTTGAAGAGTTGACAAGAGTTTTCTATTTATCTTTCACTTTATATCCATAAATCCGTTAAAGTAACCATAAAGGTCCCAGTTACAAAGGTATGAATTAGTGTTGTAAATAAACTTTCACGACATGTTTGTTTATACATATCTCCTTTCTGTATCTGTATTTACCATTTAACTTCAGAAGATCAGACCTAGATGCTGTTGTCCGAAATTTGTGATCGACCCCTTTCGTGCCCATTCGAGATTCGTTATGTTTTTGTCTTTTTACCTGGGTTCTCCTGATCAAGCTGCTTTCATTCGAACCGAGATTTTTCAATTAGCAGGCAAGAGAAGGCAGAGCGATGTGATCGATATCAAATAGCACAAGCGCAAAAGCGAATATTTCCTTACTCTCTCTCTCTCTTCTCACAGAGCATTTAAAAAGGAAGAACAATTTTCTCCTTTTTCCTTATTTATTTTCCATCGCTTTTATATTTTTATTTATCCCCCAGAAAAGGCGGAAATTTCGTCAAACGTGACGAAATTGACATGGATGCTTATAACGTCGAAGAGACGGGGGATGGGGGGGTGAGGGAAAAGGAAGGCATTACCCTGTCTCGACGACGAAGGAACGAACGGAAACGAGCACTTTAATTTACTTTCTTAAATTCATTTGAACTCTCTTGTAAAGGCAGATGATAATGTGCCAGCGAAACGAAATGAGTTTGAGATTTTGCCGGGTGGCAACAAGTGAGGACCTGGAAGGAAGACGAAAAAGAATGGAACGTGTGAGTGATCGTGAAGTGTGTCAAATTTGATAAAAGATTTCATTCATTTTGCTCGAGATTATTTTTAGTAAAACTCGAGAATATTTAGGTTATTTAAGGATCGGAAATTTATGTTGGTAAATTAGAATTTTTTTTCGAATGTTCGATTATTCAATCAGAAAACAGTGTGATTTCTTCAGTGCGTCATTCGGTAGTGCATTGTTTCGCCTTGATCTCGATTAGGTACGGTTTATTAAACAGGCAAAGTAGGAGTATCCTAGGAGACCAGAAATTTCAATATATTTTCGTGATATTTTCTGAATATTTTAATTTTATGCTCTCATTTAATTTACAAGAATCGTGCAGTTGAATTGATTTAAATTAAATTCAAGTTTCTTTCAATGTTAGGAAATTATTCTAATATTCTAATCATCTTTTACAAATTGTCAAAAATTCTAAAAAATATGTAGTTTTATTAATTTTAAGAAATATATTCTATAATTAAAAAGTATTTACTCACTTTTTTTATCTATTTCATTTAAATTGCTAAAATTCAAAAATTGAATTGTTTAAAGGAGAAATACAAGAACCCACACTGAGGACAAGTTGAAGAAGGGATCCATATGAAACAAAGGATTCATATCAATGAAACAAGGGATCCATAATAAAATGTTTTCAAACTTATCTGAATTTGCGGCATAACACTTCTTGCATAGATAATCTAAATAATAATAATAAAAAAAAACATCTTTTTCAGAATGTAAAAGAGAGTAAAATGTGTTCCTCCTAAACTTGTACTGTCTAAAGAAGTATAGGAGATTAATCATTCTGATGATTGAATTTTTTTACGTCACAAATATTCAATTGCGCACTGCTTAAAACCTTAAGAATTCTTTTTTGTTATTGTGATTAATCAATTCACTTCGATTTAACAAGAATCCTAAATCAAATATTAAAACAATTGCAAGCTAAAAAATTTTAATTATAATCAAAATATATGAACATATCTTTGCAAAGTTCCTTAAAGCGAAGAAAGAAGGATTATTGAAACAAAAATAGTCATTTTAATACTTATTTTTTGAAATAAATAATTTTCTAACTAATTTGCAATAAAATTTTAACCTATACAATACAGTCGTCCAATATCGTCTGTCACGCTGGGAGGAGTTCAGAAATATTCCCGCACTTTTATTCTACGTCATTATCGGATGCGAAACACCAAATTCTGTTTTGACATCTAGCTGCTGAGACAGTCGTTTTCATGCTTAAATCAACTCATTTATCAGCTTGCAAATAAAATTATCCATAAAAATTAAGTGACGGTAAACTTTAAATTTATCTACATTTTTATTTTAGATTTTAGCCGCGGTTAATAAGCTGTGGAATGTAATTATTTTATAATTTTAAACTAATCATCTCGGGCGACTAGCTCGCTTACTGGAATTTCAGGCTTCAGATAAATCGTTAAGATACAACACCATGTCCATGATTCCACAGCATTATGTGACATTTAAGTTGTGTTATTTTCAATGCCTTACTTATGTTATTATCATGCTTATGCCAATTCAATGCCTCAACTATTCTTTCGCTTTAACCTATAGTTTATGTCCTTGCGAATATTTGCTGTTAAAACGGAGATGTTATCTTGAAATCGAAAATTCTTTTTAAACTAATTAAAGATAATATCACCGATCCTTTTAAACACATATTGCCGCTTTTATAATTCCTCGCAAAAATCAAACTCGCCACACGCGGAAGTTATACAATAGAGCATAGAAATAAGACTATCTACCATGTAATTAAGGGACTAATTATTTAATTCAGCTGGTAGTGAAAGCCCAGTGATTAAAATTCTTAGAGAAAAGTAATTTGTTTTCAACTACATATGTAAAGAATATGTAGAAAGCCATCTTCCACATCAGCCCATCTTCCTACTTCAGTCTATGAACCTACCAGAGAAATGAATTCAATCCAGCATAGGATTCTTATCAATGATTCGTTTCGAAATGAGGTTTTTGTTAGTGTTAAGTCAACGAGAATATTTCAAATGAAAGCGTCCATCTTTGCCGCAGGACATTCGGACTTTCGTCCGGAGATAATGAGATTTTGGGCCTGTCATTCCATAGATGAATGAATTCGCTGCTAAAGTTTTAGTTGAATTATTAGAGGGTCATGCTTTGGTTTAGAAGTAAAAGTGTTTATATCAATATTTATTGTCAATTTTAAGATTGAGTTAAAAAAAAAAAGAAACAGCTGTTTCTAAAATTGTGCTCCATCATACAATGCATCGTAGTGTAGTTGGCCATTCGACACTAATTTCAGTTATGCTTAGTGATATGATTTTCAAAAATTTCCTCTACTGTATTCAACAGTTTTTTTATAAATATCCGAATAATTTTAAAATGCATTTCATTTATAAAAAATTAAAATGCTCTCTATTATAAAAAAAAATCTTTAAAACATAATATAATCGTTTTAATAATTCTCTAAAATTTAAGATCGTTTACAATATAGTTACAATTAAGTTTTTAACGGAAAAAAAATCAGTTCATATATATTCATTGCAATCATTATTATTCGGTAAATGTAATATGATAAATTTAACTGATGAGAAGACAAAATAATCATTTGCACGATAATGAATAAAATATTTGCAAATAGTGTTCGAGTATATATTGTAAGATGCTTTAAATTTTATATATTTAACTGGATAGCAAAAAAAAATGTATTCCAGAATTTTTTTGAAATTATAAGACAATAAAATCACGCCAACGTTCTTGATCTTTCCAAAATAACTCATTATGTTAGCTGTTTAGAAGAAGTTTCACAGGAAAATTTTACACTTCTTATGGAATCAAGGCAAGGAGGCCAATCATTCCGATACACACTTTTATTTATACTTAATTATATGTGAGACCCACGAATGTAATGTATTTCATATATTACTCAGAATAGAAAGTACTTATTTCTTACCTGAAAATAATGCATTTAGTGTCTTGTCCGGAAATTAAAATCTTACTCCGAATGTAATATACTTAAATCTACGTATGATATTTACTGTTTATCCTAATAGAAGATAAACTAATATTTTATTGAAAATATTCTTATGAATGAATTTATTAAAGCAAATATCTAAGAATTCTTAAAAGAGAAACCTATTTCAGAACATTTCGAGCAATTGATCTAATGCAAAGATTAGAAAAGCAGATTTTAGTATTTCATCTTCAATTTTTAAATCGTAAACAAGCTTGTAATCTCCGATAAAATAAATGAACATATTCATTAGATTTGAAAGATTTCGTAATTACTCAAACTTTATATTTTCATCATCTTCTTCTCTCAGTTAAAACTTATAACCTTTCAAAAAGAGTTTCAAACGTATTCCGTTTCGCCAGTGATATATCGCTTGCTTTCCAAAAGAACCCAAATGAATTATTTAAAAAAGTTAATTTAGTAATTTATTTCGTTTTATTCGTTGCAACCGGAAAATTTTCACATCTTCATCAATTTTATAAGCCCTCATATCAATGGAGTCACGTGCCGTGATGTAATAAACACATGACAAGCGTAATTAACCACTTATGTCATCTAACTAATTAACTGTCTTCTTGCATCTATTTATGAGGTCTTCTCCTTTCTTCGAAATATGCAGTGAGTTCCAAAATCACAATGGCCCTCTTAAGATTATTATTTAGAACTTCGAGAACATACATCGCCTCCAGCATTATAAATTATTTTTAGGTCTCGTCCAGTGACATAATTTTCTTCAGTGTTAGTACTAAGTAAGCAAATATGACATTTCTGAATGTATTCATGTTATAAATATTACAAGTACTATACACCAGTATTTATTCTAATTGCAGCTCAATAGTTACTTTCTAAATCGCTACAGATATATAGATAGATATATGCTTTCAGATGGAAATGTATGCCGCCTTCTTTTGTGTACAGCTGACCACTCCACCACCACTGAACGAGGCAGTATCGACAGGATTTGTTGTGTCTTTAACAAAAGTGTCATTAACATTGCTGTCGTTAACTTATCCATTCATATTACTGACAAATTCTCCGAACTAGCATTTTCTTGGAAGCGGTTGACCCTAAGCCACAGGTGGTCAATTTCTGACTTTCCTCCTCATTTCCCCCTACATTTGTCATCTTGTTTTAAGAACAGTAGGTCAATATTTTGAGAAAGCCTTCTCAAGATTTTTTGTATTTCTCCAAATGTACGTCCTATAACAGAAGAAAGGCAAACACTTAAAAACTTTGAATTTTTGGCAAAAAACTGTCAATTTTTAACATCATGTCTTTCAGTATTTTAAGATTTTCTGTCACCATTAGCACTGAACTTAAGTCCTTTTTTTCCACTTTTAGATTCTTTCTTAGTTCTGGGACTTCTATACATCAGTTTAAAGAACGGTAAACTGCACTGACTCCTCCACAGATGCATTTATTTTCCTGGAAATGTATGCTTGTTGGAAAATGTGTTAAATGACATAAAAAAAAATTATTTTACGTTGTTTCAGCTAGTAAGAATGCTTTTGAAAAATTTAAGAAATATAAAGTTTTATACTATTTCCCGATGCATATTTGGCAATACTTCTTTAAATGTTTACATTTTTCTCTTCCATATAAAACTGACCGAGGTATGAACCTTCAAATTTCATCATTTTATGTGTCCAAAGCTACTTCGATCTGACCTTTCATTGGGTGATATTCTTTAACGCAGCCACCAAAATAATTTAAAATCCTTATAAAACAGTGACAATCAAAATTTCATAACTAGGTTAGTTTTGTTTTCAATAGAGTGGGTCTTTTTTGCTTAAAATGTTAAGGTGCGTATTATATTCTACTAAATATGATTTTTAAAGGAGTTAGGGGGTATAAACATTATATTTCCTCCTTTTTCTAGCAATACATATAATGACTGTAACAATATAAAGTATAATTCTATAAGTCATTTAAAAGTTGTTTTTCTTTTGGAACTATATGCCTATTTCTGAGGATTTGAAATTATTTAGTTACTCGAGATTGAAGGGGCCTTCCTCTATAAGTCATAGCGTATTTATCAAGGAGTTATTATTTCTTATCAAAAATTTTAGTTTGTTTTCTTTAGGATTTCTTTATGTATTTATTAAATTTTCTATTGAGAAATTTGTTTAGATATATTACTACTAAAGGGTAAGTCACTTACTTACCGTATGAAGATGATTAAATCAGTGATACTTCAGTGCTAGTTAATTGAAATAATGATGCTAAATATTAAAATTTATATCGATTTACAACAAAGCATCTTTTGATAATATAATATTTTTAAATCTTATACAGTCGTTCTTTTCGATGGTCCGTTTAGTTTCCAATTATTACTTTATTCTGCATTTTATACTTATTGTCACCTCATTAGCGATTATAATTATAAATGAATTATATTTTACTGATTCATAGTCAATATTTATGATTCAATATCGTGATTCAATATTCATGATAGTCGTTCTAAAAATGAAACCTTAAAATATAATCTTTATAAAATTTGAAAAAAAGAAAAGAAAAAATTACACAATCTTTTCTAATATTTACTATTTAGTGTTTAATATTTTTCATTAAATTTTTGAAAGAGTATGGATTTTTTGTTCCAAATATATTCTTTCTATGTTTTTAATTTAAACGTACGACATACACTTAATATATAAAAATGTAACAACTCTTAACACACACACTTTTTGGACGCTAAGCTTCTTTATTAAATTTTGTCTCTCTAGTTGTTTACAGTTTGCAAATGCCGACCTTATTTGTTCTCGAACAACAAGACCGACAAACTTTCTCTTACTATCGCTTTAAATTTTATAGAACTCTATAATTTGATCTAAAGTTTATAAATCAAATTTCAGTTTACAGATAGGCATAATTCCCAAAACTGCGTTTTCGTACTCATTTAAGTCTGGAAAGTGAAGATTCATCAAAATCTTGAGTTAGAATTTTCGACGTTTACTTACAGTACTTCACAGTACTTTCTTCATATTTCGCATATAAGAAAGCAGAATTTCACAATTAAGTAAAAAAAAGATTCTTTTCTTTAAGTCTCAACTTTAATTCGGGATACCATATATACCTAAGAAAGAAAATTTAAAACCACTAGATATGATTGAAAGAAATCATTCATCCATTGCATCTATCTGAAATATAGTTCACCGCATGCATTTGTATACGGAGAAATCTAAACACCAAAGCATCTCTTTGAATTATAATTAATTTATATGCGAAAACACAGCTTCATCAAACAGGCAGACAACCATGCACCATTATTAGCAATACTTCTTTGCACGTGAAACTTTCGCCACCAATTTTTATTTAAACCAAATCAATATCCTCCCCTAACTTCGCAGGAATATTTTGACAACCTTACTTGAAGTTTTCGCGTAATAATCTGAAGAATCCCACTGAGTTAGATGAACTTCGACTCCGGCGAGCGATTTATTGGAGAAAGTCAAATAAAGCAAGTATGCGGGTAATTATCCGCATCATAACGCATAATTTACCAATCAAATTAATGCGCGGGAGTGATTGAGGATTTAAATTCGAATCGCGTTTCCATGGAAATCAATTTTAACTTCGGAATCTGCAGTTCTCTTGCTGAAGATCGAGAGTTATCTGTTGATTTTGTAACATATCGTCTGCTTGGAAAAGAGAGATGGAAAATATAATGAACATATTTTTCAGGAATGCAATGGATGGAAAATATATGAACATATTTTCACTTATGTGGAACTTTTAAAAAATCCTCAGAACTCTGATTTTTAATTCTGTATTTGACATTATAAGCAGAATACATATAGATTAAAATCGCGTCTCTTTTGTAATCATATCTTATATAAATATTTTTTTTTTGGCTCCAGGTGAAAATAATGTAACTGTAGGTTGTTTTTTTTTTTGCATCCGAAACTATTGGGTTGTTCGGAAAGTAATTTTTTTTTTTTTTTTTTTTGTGGAAATGAAAGACAGTTTTCGTATAATAAACAAATACTTTATTGAATTATATATTGGCCGTTCTGGTCCAACACCTTTTGCCATCTTTCTGGTAGTAGCATAATTCCAAGCTCATAAAATTTTTGGTCTTTGCTGCCAAAAAACTGATCGAGGTGGTTTTTGACCTCCTCATTTGAGGTGAAGGTTTTACCGTCTAAAAAATTTAGCGAACCAGCTGTGGCACTGGCGTACTGTCAACACACCTTCTCCATACACATCGGTCGATTTCTTTCTGGCTTGAACAGCATTTTTACCCTTTCTGTAGTAAAACAGTAAGATATGTGGAAAATGCTGCTTATCATTCTCCATATTTAAAAGGGCACCAACCAAAAACTACTCTGTAGAATTAATTGGAATTTTTCACACACAAGCCTTGCTATATGTGCTCTCAAAGCATATAAAAATTATACGGTTTAAATGTGAAGTTGGGTGCAATAAAATGCAATTAAATCCTCTGTCGGGAAAAAATGAAATTACTTTCCGAACAACCCAATAGTAATGTACAATTTTTATAAATCTGAATTATTAGAATTTGGAAAACTGTATGCATTCCATTCTGCAGTAAATAGTTAAAATAGTTTTATTCTTGATTTTTATTCTATAATCTCGCATGTGATGGCTAGGCTGAAGGAAGGAATTATGGGGATACAGTGGACATTAGAAAGGGACACAAAAATATGACGTAAAAGGCTGAAAATATTAGGTATAATTGGATTATAAAGGGCGAATTCGATTATATGCATTTCAGCTTAAAAATAATTTATCTTTTAAATCAGCATACATTTTTACAACAAAATAATAAAACAAATTTAAAATTTTGTAAATCAGAAGTTAAGTTTACTCTATATAAACAGATAGCAACTTATGTGTATTTCGAATCGACCAGTTTAGAAAAGCAAAGCTAAATAATTTTCTTATGAATAAATAATTACTTTAATATAAGTGAAGCAATTAAGAAAATCCTTATGCATGAAAATTTCCCTGTTTTAAATCCTCAGAACTCAATCAATTTACTTGCAAATTTGACTAAAATGCTGCATAAGATTGAAAAGAACCCATTACTACAGAAGGTTGAAAACAATCTATAATTCCTAAAATCAAATTGAAAAGAACCTATGATTCCTAAAATCAAATTGAAAAGAGCCTATGATTTCTAAATTCAAATTGAAAAAAAAAACTATTTCCACAGAAGGTTGAAAAGAACCTATGATTCCTAAAGTCAGATTGAAAAGAACCTATTTCTACAAAAGATTGGAAAGAACCTACAATTCCTAAAATCTGTATTTAGGCTGAAATAAAATTTTGTGTGCATAAGAATTTCTAAATAGTACCAAATGATTTTGATTATCTAATTTTTATACTCAATGCAATCTCTATCCGAATTTACTTTCGCCTCTTTAATTTCAAAATATCCCCCTCACCTTACAAATAAAATCTACTTTAGCATTTCTATCTGAATATATCTGCAACTTCATCTCTAAAAAATAATTTTTAAGGTTTCTATTTCAAAAAATATTGCAGACATTCATCTAAATACAGATATATACCGACCCATTCACCAAGAATAGTTTGCAGAAGACCCCTTTCTTTATACAGTTCACCTCCTCCACCATGCCAAGCCCTAATCCAGATGGAAGCTCAACAAGTGATACGGCAATTACTGGAATTAATGAGGCAGTGCGCCTAGCTGTCCAAAATCCTCAGCACTCAAGTGAGAGAACCAATGACAAAACTTTAATTATTTCTTCATTAACCCGGCCTTTTTCCCTTCATCTTTTTCTTTCTCTTCTTCTTTTTTCCCCAATCCTCGTCATCTTATTTTCTTTGGTTCTTTTGTTCTTAATCTTCTACGTTTGGCGCACAAGATGAATATATATAATTTTTTTCTTCTTTGTTCGGCAACATATCGAGCTTGAACGGTTTGCCTCGTTGCATATTAATTTCTAGAAGAAGTAGCTCGGGTTGTTGGTTCTTTCTTGTAGATAGCGAGGAATTAATTTTGGGCTGAAGAAGAAATGGACACTCGTGTAAAAAAGACAAAGGCGACGGCTGGTTTAAAGTGTTGTACTGTCATTAAATTTCTATTCATTTTTCATTAATTTGCTGAAAAAGAAAAAGGAAGATACGAAACAATTTTCAATTGGAAAATTTAGTTTGGGTTGTTGTTCAAGAAATTTCGAAGGATTTAAAGGTTTATGGAATAATATTTTTCTGAAAAGTAGGGGACTAGAAATTAAAGAAGCATGTTGCGGAATTTCTGGTTCCAAATCCTAACAAATGCAGATTATATTTGTTGTTGTATCATCATGCCTTTTAAAATTGATAATATTTTGTTGTCTTCTCTGGAATAATACGAGTGCAAGTTGGTTGAACTCAGCCCAGTCGTTTAGGGCGAGTAGCAGAACAGCATACATACATGGCCAAAATAACTAATGATTTTCAATTTATATAAAGGTGCATTGAAAATATTTCGATTTATTATTTCGTGTCCATAGATCTGTTAATTATGGAAAGATATATTTTTTCCTTGTAAAATTCGCAAAGCCTATTGGAGGATAAAAAATAATGTTATGATATTAATTATTGCACTCGAAAAAAAGGGTACAGTGCCTGATATTTACTTAGAGATTTGTCCCTCAAACTATCGATTGATTACTGTATCACTACATCGGAGCAGCTGAAATAATTACTCTGTAAACGACGAGTAGCCATCTTTACTAGTTCCTCGCCAAAATCCCAGCTAATATAATCCCAAGGTTGAATCAGACCCACTTTAGGTGCAACGCATCACAGCTGTGAATACCCGAAACATTTTGAAGGGTTGCCAGAAATACGCAGATTTGGTAATAAAATATTTTGTCGCAATAATCTGAGCAGGGAAATGTATCATGAAATATGAAAACGATATTCATCACCGTTAAATCTTACAGCAAATCTTTTTCTTTTTCTGATTTTTAAATGAAGTAAGGAATGTTTTAATGCTAAATATGGTTTCAATTTTATGTTAAGTCATATGAAGCCTAATATCAAACTCATTTTTGAATAAAAATTATCTTTGCTTAATAGATTATCAACTAATTTCAAATTTCATAGAATATGAGTTATTTATAAGAAACAGTTCGCTTTTTACTATATCGTGATTATTTTTCTCACAGTTTTTTAGATGACTCTAGAATTAAAATTGATGTTTACTAATATTTTTTCATCCCCACTGAAGTATTTTGATTTATAGAAAAACTAAAGAATAATTTTTGTATTTACTTTAAATTAAATCTGGTGCAGCGCTGTTAACAATTTATTTAAAATTAAAATAAAAATCTAAAAAGAATAAGGTTTTTCTTTTTGCTATTTGAAATAATTATGCTACTGCAGATAAAATATTCTTCAGAAATCATTTTCTGATAGATTTAAAGTTTTAGAAAAATTCTCTTTATTAGATGAAATATTTTATAAAAATTCTGCTTTACAAGGGAATTAATTCTAAACCCGGCTGTAGCATTTCCTTCTATAAAAAATTCCTTTGAGAATAAAGTGAATTTATCATCTCTGATGTATTTACATGAGAGATTTAAACATAATTGTAAATTTATTACCCTAGTCGTTGATCGACCTTTTTTTTTATCAATAAAAGAACAATGAATAAAGTAATCCAAATAAATATATAGTAACCTGTTTTTTATTGTTATATGAAATATGGCTTTAAAAATTAAATTGTAATTGAAAGTGAAATGGTGTTAATATAGTGGAATCATAATTTGCCTCATGTTAAATTCTGAGTTTTAATTATGAGTATGTTAAGTTATGAGTCTATTCAGAGTTATTTCAAAATATTTTATGCTACCTAATCTTTATTATTCAATCAGTGAATAACTAATTCAGTTAACCGTCAATAGATGCTTTTTTATATTTTTTTACAGAGAAGTTATAGAATCTATGTGTAAAAATGGAAGGAATATAGAAAATAACATTAAAGTATTATTTTAACTTAATTTTTACTAAAATTTATACATGTATAAAAACATCGACTGCATTTTCAAATTTTATTTACGAAATGTCTTTTTTATCCATATCAAAAATTTTATATATATTTTTTTCAATAAATTAATACTTAATTACAATAAAAGTAAAAATAATATAATCTATAAGTAATACTATACTATAATAAGTAATAATAGTAAATCAGATATAAACCCTTAAGAAATGTAAGGTGAAGTAGAGAAAATTGTTTTACTGAAAAACTATAAAATTATGCCATTACTTATAAACAATCATTGTGGTATCGTTATTTTAAATGAACGCAATCACTAATAGGTTATAATAACAGATTGTTTTATGTTAAGCAGCATTTATGAATTTTAATACTTATCTTTATTTAAATTACACATGATGGTCTTACGAGTGATCTAAATACTTTATATACTTTTCCCAGCGCATTTATACTTTAAAAATATCGTAAGTTTTAAATAGCTTCTTAAATGGATACATAAATTATCTAAAAACTGATTCATTCTTGAGATTCACCGCCAATTACATTAAAATCCATCGCCACCGGGAACTAATAGACGCCAAGGCTTATCCTCTGACTGTATATATCTTCTATTTACTCAATAGGCGCTACACTAAAGGGATTTATTGAAAAGACAGGACCTCCCCTAAATTGGCTTACATTCATAAGGACATGATCCTCTTCTACATTTGTTATTGGTTTTTAGGAAGAGGGTTCGCTGCTGTTTGTCGTGCACTTGAAATGCAAAATCGGTCCAACTGTTCCGTTCACAAGTGCCAGTCCCCAGCGAGAACATGTGGTTGGCGCGACAAATTTTCGTCTGCCAGGCCCACCCCCTTCAAAGCTAACTGCTTCACGGGTCAAAAAACTTTTTCACTGAAAGATTTCAAGTATATGTGATTATTTTTTTTCGGGGGGGGGGGGGGGGAGGGTAAGGTAGGATAAGGGTTGTATAAGAAGGTTTAGGTTTGTGTTTTGTTGAACTCTGCGTGCTGTATATCGTTTGGTGTTTGAATATTTCAAAGCTGGATGTATTTACATGTTAAAGTTTGGATTCAATATTAAAACGTTTGGAAAAAATGATAGCGAAGTGAAATTTATAACGCTTTTTTCAATGCAATGATCTATGTTTTTGGTCTATGGTTCGGTTTAAATTTTTTTTTCATAAGAAGTAATTTCGGTTGAATAGTACCGGTTTTTAAGAAAAATTATAGCATTTAGAATTTGCATAACGATTCTTTTTATTGTACTACTTTTTTTAATAATTTCTTTAGATTTCTGAATCTGATCTTTTTAATATGACAAAAGGATTTAAAAAGAAGTAGATTTAGACAAAAATAAATGACAAGAATTTGAAGTGAAAATAAATAATTTAATTAAAGATATTTAAATCACACATATTATTCTTTAAGTTTTTTAATGCTTTTGCGAATTCTTTGATCAATTTATATCATATATATAATATTAAATAACGATAGGAAATTTTACTTTTAAATATCTATAACTGAATATTTGGTTTATTAAGGCGCTAAGGCTCGTATTATAATCACGAGACCATAATTAAATATCTTTAATAGTTAATTCTTCAAAATAAAGAGAAATGATAGAAAATGAATTTTAAGAGAGCTTTATATTATCCATGGAAAAATTAGTCCCAGAACATAAAAAATGTTGGGCTTCTACATGATATGTAAAGGTTTTAAGAGTTTTAATTTTTTTTCTGTTTTTTTATTTTTTCCCCATGGACACGGCAAAAGCAACAACAGTTTAATTTATAAAATTAACAAAATATTTTGTTGAAAACAATTATGTGCTATTTTACAAATACTAATAATTTAAAAAAAATATCTCATAAAGTAGCGTGACAGTCATGTACTATTACATTCATGCAGAACCATCTTAGCTAATGTCATCTACTACATAACATCGCAATGTTTTTCACTGCTTTATGACGCCACAGTTTCCTTTATTCTTTTGAGAAGAGAAATCAATTACAAATTTTTAATTCGCAGAGTGTATTAACCATTTCCCATTTAATTTCTATGAACAAATCTCTTGTTTGGTGAGAATGCATTATTTAACTGCAGAGTTTAGAATCATCTACAGTAATTCATTCCAAACGTTGGACAAACGAATGCAGTATGGTCTGAAATTTCTTTTTGGCGAGTCAAATATAAATTTCAGTCCTACTGTTAAAATTCGTCTAAAAATGAATGAAAATGAATCAATCGATGAAAATTTTGAAATTTATTTAAGAAGGAAGAGAAATTGTTTCTAGATACTCAGCTTATTTGCGTAATTGCGCCTAAGTAGACGCATTGCTAACTATAACATTTATAACTCAGTACACCATTTTTGTATTTCGATCTGAGATTCAATTAACTTTTTTTTAAAAATGTATCTATTTGTTTAAGTGAATTTTCAGATATATTAACGGATTAATTATTTGAATAACTAAAATCACATTGCTGATCTTAAAATATTATTACTCTTCTTACATATTTGAAATTTTCTTAGTTCTTTTGCCTGTTGTAAATGACCTTTATATATATAATGAATATATTTCAAGGCCAAAAAAATTATTCTATGTTGAGTCAACATAGACAGCTACTCTGACCTACTCACAGGCACTTCGAAAAATCTGAACGACCTGATTCCTTGGCAGCATTAAGGGAACTATGGCTGAGCCATAAGTGCCATCACCGGCTATAGTACAACCCCTTGTCGTTGGAGGCACGTCCCTTCATCCAAAATGATTGGACCTCACACTATTTATGTACATACCAGGGTAGTGAGAACCAGCCACCATACCGGAAACTTCTCATTCCCACTTCTGAGGTCCCCCGCCACAAGTTTATGGGACTCTATGTTAAGTAATCATAAATTGACTACTCCAACCCGCTTTGAGGCACACGGAAAAATCTAAATGAGAACACCGCCGCGACAACAACACTAGCTGGAACTATGGGTGAGTCCTAAGCTCTATCACCGGCTACGGTCGAACTCTTCCGGTGGGAAGTATGTCTCGTCATCGATGGGAGGTAGCCAACTCCCACCATTTTTGTACCCACCAGAATGGTGAGAGCCAACCAACATACAGGAAGCTTCTCCTCCCTATGTCTGAGGTTGCCCCACGCCTATGGGACTTTATGTTGAGTAAGGCAAAAACATCAAAAAGAAATTGAGAATTTTGATTAATCCATAAATCTTTCTTATGATAGTTGTGCAAAGTCGGCATATGGCCCGTTTTTTTTTTTAAATTTATAAATCTGGAATTTTTATTTACATATCTTAAGACAATTATTTATCATTGTTTTTTGCATTGTTATAATTTACATATTAGATTTGATTGTTGAATTTCTATCTAAAATTCTTAAAAAGTGAAAAGAAAAGAATTTTTTTTTTCAAAGTTGTAAAAGTTTGTTTTCTGCTAATTCAAGTTAAAGTATCAAAATCATAAAATATTAAGTATAAAAAATCAGTTGAATTCATTTCTGATTGAATTTTTCGCAGTAGCTGAACTAGGATATTAATTGTTCTTATTGTAGCAAGCGATGTTAGCAGAATAATTTTAATTCTTATTATAATCTTTATGAATTTAACGCTTAAAGAAATAAGACTTCATTACATATATATTTGAAGGATACTATTCCAAAATGATTTAAATAAAAGTCCTTTAATCTTTTGTAAATTCTAAATGTATTGTTCAATGAGGAAATGTTTTAAAATAAAATGATGAAAATTGTTAAGAAAGAACCCAACGCGTAAAATATTTTACAAAAAAAATATTTTATAAAATTCAAAAGGGTAGCTGTGTTTGAGATAAAATGTTTAAACTTATAAAAATATTTTCTTATGAATAAAACATTTCTTTTCTGAAAATCTGAAAAGGCAGCAATTTTTTTCTCGTGGCTGTTTTTAAGAAAATCATTCTCAAACTTTCCAAAAATATATAATAGAAAAATTTTGAGCATTTTTTTTTAAATGTTCGTTTGTGCTCATATTGAAAGATATAAAACTTATACATTGAATGTTATACCAGAAGGAAAGGAAAGATTATATATAGTATATATTCTACATTTATGCTAATGATATTACAGAAGCAGATACAATATGACAATGTCTGTCTCTGTGTGCTAGTAGAGACAGTTTCAACTAGAAATTCCGAATTCGAAAATCATATATATATGTATATATATACACAAAGGATAGAAATGTTTGAGGGATTTTTCAGAGTTTTAACAAATTAAAAATGTAATTAAATTTTAAATTTATTTAATTAAAAATTTTAAAAAAATAAATTTTTAATTAATTTAGTTAAAAATATTTAAAATTTAAAAAATAATAAAGTTTTGAGATTCTTCTATTCCGAAAACATTATAGCACAAACTTTATCGGCCTTTGTTTGCTCTATTCAAAAGTATATTAATTTTTTTTCTATGTTCAATTGAAAAAAATACCATTGGGAAATGCATGCAAGAAGTCATCCAAAATAACACAAAATATTAACAGAAATTCTACTTCAAATTCCAATTTCTTGGCAACTGATTTGTTCTTAAGACTACCTATAACGATTGGTGAGAATGCTGCACAAATATAGATGTTGCTTCGTTATTAGTCTGTTATTTTATTTTCGCATGGTAAAATTGTAAAATGTTTTTTATTACAATTTGCATTAATAATATATTTCTAATGCCTTAGTGATAAATCAAAATTAGGTTTTCAAAAGCATAAATACTTAATAGACATTATTCATTTTGATTACTTCCCATCTGTACTAATAAAAAGATGAATGTGTGTGTGTATATGTTGTTGCTCTCATAGGCAGACTCTTTGATCTAGACCTACCAAACAGGGCACATATATATTTTGGAGGTTGAGAATGTGTACTTCAGAACGATTTTTTTCTACGAAATTTTGATTAGAATTCTAATTAATTAAAAATGAAACGAAATTCTGGCACGAACACTTCTGAAAATCCGTTATAATAGAAAAATAATTTTTACTGCATCTTAAAATTAAAAAAAAAAAATGGCTTTCTAATTATATCAAAGTTTTTGTTTCTGTTTTTAGTTAATTTTTTTAATATAATTTAAGCGTATTTTGCAATAATATACTTCATTATTGAAGTGAAACTCAAACCACATTATTGCTTCTTATATTTTATCCAGCTTTTTTTCCCCATTTTGTGATTAAGATATAACGATTCGACTTATTATTCTGTGTTGAGTATATATATTTATACCATATGCTTTTAATAAATCTTTTGATATATTTAATATTAAGGTTTAAATTCAAAATAACGCAATGGTGGAAAAAAAAATCAATTGCTTCCTTTTTAAAATAATCCTGCTATTTCCTGTGATATAGTTGGATATATAAAGATGTAACCAAGAACAATAAACAGGGTGGAGTAAAGTCTTTGAAATAATATAAGTAATATATTTATCAAAATTTAGAATAAAAATATTTTACTGAGGGAATAAATGAAATTTTAGCAACCATTAATATTGATGAACGAAACAATCGCCAAAGGTGGCTGTTGTGTAAAAAAAAAAAAAAAAAACTATTTCTTTTTTTCTCTCATGACTTATTGTAATAAGCAGTTCATCCAACTGCTTTAAAACAATTTGAATTAATTTGTTTGCTTTATTAAACACGTGAAAAAAGATTATTTTGAGCCTTCTGCAACCGATTCTCCCTTCTACTTTTTCGCCCGTTTTTTTGTTGTTGTTATTTTTATCTTTTATCTCATGACGGTAATCCGTTCTAATTACGTTTCATCCATTTAAGAAATGAAGGAGCATATTTCACATTTAACTGAAACTGTATAACATTGAAGTGTAATGTTAAAATTTTCTTCCTCATGATGTGCATTGAATTCCAAAATTAAATTGGCATGGTGCTTTACAGCGATACATAATAAATCAAACTTTAAAACTTTCTGAAAAATACCACAACTTAGTCACATATTTATGAAATTTTTCTTATCTTTACGGTCGTTTTCTTTAGAATTTTTTTCCATCTCTTAATTCAGTTATCAGTCTTAATTTTTATACTTCTTATGAACATAGCATTATTTATTACCACTGGTTATTCCAAATCTGGACCTCGGACTAAAAACTTTGTAATAAATCTGAACTTAATAGATATCATTCAATTTAAAATGCAAAATGGAATTAACCCTTTCTATATTTTAGAAACAGATTGACATATTATTTTAAACAAGCAAATTTGAAAGAAAGAGAACATTCAAAAAATTTCTAATGGTAATTACTTACATGTATGATTCCCATATCGATATTCTTTTTTCAATTCTCATATCATTTTAACATGATTATGTTTAAGGGTTGGATTACTTTATGTTAATTGTATGAAGGGGAAAAAAACAAAAAAAAAAACGTTTAAAGCATTCTAAGAAAAGACAGCTGAACAACCAAGCAGTTGTCAACTTCAGAGTTGCTCTGAAAAACAGTTGTCAGAACAACCAAATTTGACCCATAACTGTTGTTTGAGTAATAAGTACTCATTAAGAAAAGGCTGTTTTTTTTAAATACAGTTTTATATAACGAATTTTTTTTTTGCTTAAATATATAATGTACTTTTTTTTTGCTTAAATATATAACGCATTTTGTTACATAAGTCTTTTTTATACCACATTAAAAATCAAATGAATAGTTTAATTATATCAATTTTAGGTGATATATATTTTTTCATATGATACTTTTATGTTTATTTTTTCATAAAATACTTTTTATGTTTTAAAAAGTATTTTATTGAATATTTTACAAAAATGGTTTTTATTTAGTTACTGATTTATCCCGAAGCTTCATGAACCGATTGTATGGGCATTATAATTTCGGAATAAATTTTAAAATAAAAGACAGATTATTGAAGCCTAAAATAGTATGATGCTACGTTTTGGATTAAAAGTTCGAATGTCTTTCAAGTTTCTTAATATCGAAAGACTAAAAATAAAGGATAGGTGCAGATAAAAAGCTAGATTATATTTCCATACTGTTTTACCAAGTAAAAATATTTATCGCCGTTTGGCGAGATACTTAGTTTTCCTGTGGCAACCCTTAAACAGGTAAACCCGTTAGAAGGGGGAATCTTTTCCGTTCCTGAATTTTATTCTTGTCCGGCTATCAGAGATGATAGCATGGATTGCCGGATATTATACCGCTTTTCAGAGTCCCTCTGATCAAAGAATTCACTTCAGCACACAGACAATTCTTTCTCTTTTTCACATTTGATCAAAAACTATTCCATTCAATTCTATGATAATATCAAAGAAATATTTCCGGGTAATACGAAAACAATGAAAAATGTATAAACAATTTTTTGTCAACTGAACTCAATTTATCCACATAAAATGATTTTAATTACTTAAGGTTTCAGTGTGCAATGTTTGATTGATTGATGTTTTCAATGTCGGATTTATATCAATGTGGGAAATCACGATAAAGACAAACTTTGAAATCTAAATGAGGAACTCAAAAGAAACCAAAAAAGTAACGCAAAAATTAAAAGAAAAAGATAATTTTTTACAACATAAACTTTCAAACTCTTTGGCCTGGTGCTGCATTGCTTAATTCATTTTGCATCGGGTAAGTAATTGATATTTTTTCATAAATCAATTAACTTACTGATGCATGTTTTTTTGCTAGTTCGTATGCATTTGTAATGATAAATCAATCACCAAAATATCCAGAAAAATCTACAAAAATGTGAAGAAAGCATGTATAATTATGTAATATATCAAAGAGATTTGTATAATGAGAAAAGTATGAATTTTTGAAAAGTATTAGTAATGAAAAATAATCAGGATAAGGAATAAGCTATAAATGATGATAATTTATCTGCAAAATTTTTTTTGAAATATCAGTCAATTATTTTAGAGCAAAGTTTGTCTGTCCGATTTGATTAAAGATACCATAAATGAGTTTTTAGGACCAGATCCAAGAACGATTAGCATTTTTTTTAACGAAAATTCTAAACTCAGGATTTTTTTTTGAATGTTAGCCAACACATTTTTAAGGCACATTACATAAAACTTTAAGAATACATTATAATTTTTTTCTTTTGAGATTTTCCAAAAAATAATTTAGATTTATTAATTAATTTGTAAATATTATTCAACATTTAATGAAAAGCTGAAAAACTTTAAAAAAATTGAGCCGGTTTTATTCTTAAAATCTTTATAGGACGTGAACGAAAATATTAAAATTTCTGTATAGAATTTGGGTTTATAAATTAATTTATAAATACTATTCAACATTTAATGAAAAGCTAAAGAGCTTTTAAAAAGTGTACCGGTTTTATTTTAAGAATCTTTATAGAAAGAGAATGAACATATTAAAATTTAAAACACGAATGTAAATTATTTTGGAAGAAATGTAAAAAAAGTTCAAACCATTAAATCAATTAAAAAAATATTTAAATTATGTACCGTCATTTAAAGATTATTAAATCTTGTATGTTATTTTGTTGCAAATATTTTTCAGCAAAACTAACTTTAAATTACAAAACCTCTATTGAACCAGAGTCTTCTTGTAAAAGCAATCATATATTTTTGCTGACTTTATTATTTTCTTTTGTCTAATGATAATCCTCCAATTTCAATGTAGAATTAAAATTACTTCTGTTTTTTAACGAGAAATCCTAAGAAAGAAAGCATCGTGCAAAATATTTCAAATTTTGCGTTTCTTTTCTCAAATGTTATTAAAATTTACGCTTTTTATGTTTTTTGTCCTTCATGCATTTGGATATTCTTTGCTTTATTGAAATAATGAATCTTAAATAATTGCATGTATATTTTCATTATAATTTCTATATGAAAAACTAATTTGATGAATATGGCTAACTTAAAAATTATGAATGGTCATTTTCATCACTATGCATTTCATTGTTCAATGCGATTAAAAACATTTTTGAAAAAAAATCACTTTTAAAACATGCAACTTTTCTTATTTCTTGAAATAAAAGCCATTACTTAAATATTATCTTCTACAATATAGCAAATTATTTTTATCATAATGAATACTCTTGACTTGTAGAACATTTTCTTTAAGTGCTCAAAATGTAATTATTTATAAGAAATACCACTTGGCTTAATTTTGATTTAGGTATAATAAGATTCCGTATCTTGACATTAGTAGGAGCCTCAAGTACACGACGAAAACGATTATTTCCTTTTCTAATTTCCTTGCAGAAGATTTCTAGTAGTAATGAATTATAGAATTATCTACAGAAATATCTCCCTCGCTGATTAATACATTCAGCAACGAACATTTTGGAATACTCTATAAGATGCTCACATTCCTTTTCTCTTAATAAATCTTCTATTTATTAGGTTCTAAATTCTTTTTTGCTTACTCGTATAAGAAAATAAAGTATTGTAAGCGTGAAAAACTTAGTCCATGAGATTTTGCTTCATTTTCAGGTTACAGATCTCATTGGGCCTGATAAGATACATGATTGGGATATGTTTTTGTATCTAACTGATAATGCGATTACTAAAAACATGGGAAGAGGCTACCAGTTTTAAGTTGGTTCGGGTATTTTAAAAATAAAATAATGTGTCTGAATGAATTTTTTTTGAACTAAATCTGTCGAATGGTAGACTGCACGGATGCTGGTTTATAAATGTATACGAATGCGACTACTTAAAAGATTTCTACGAATGATATCGATTATACGTATGTGTTTCTGTGTATGGTGTGGTATAATTTGTATATACGATATATGATGTAATCTGGTATAATCTGTATATATGATATATGGTGTAATCTGTATTCTGGTTTATAAATGTATGAGAATAACTCGATTATACGCGTGTCTATATAGTTCAAACTAGATATAGTGCTAATTGCACAAAAACACGCTAGTAAGTTCTAATTTCTAAAACCTTAGACTCATTGAAACATTAATCTATGGCTATTGTTTATTAGTTAATGTTTAGTGAAAATAAGTATTTTCTGTTCATTAAATATTTGCAGTATTTGAAAAGACTTATCATCCTATCAAAATATACATATTTTGTTACTGAATCTTTGTTACTGAATCTACTTAATATAATTATTTACCAATGATTTGCTCCAATTTATATTACCATTTAGTTTATTTAACTATGAACCGTCGAATATTCGAAAATGTTCATATTGAATTGTCTGATATTTATATAATAAATTCACAATTGTGAAAACTTTAGAATTTGGATTTCAAACACAGTTCTAATATTTATATTAGTAAAATCGAACATGCGATGTATATTGACGAAGAAGAAAAAGCAAAACCACATTCCAAAAATTCTGTACTGAGAAATAATTATCCAGTTGACCCCTTCCATGTTTAAAAAAAATATGATAAAAGGTATATCAATAAGTAGTGTCAGCTAATTTTGGTTTCGCATATTCAGCTTTATTAAACTATCCCACAAGTGTTCAACAAGAGGATATATATAAAGTCAGCAATTGTAGTCAGCAATAAACAAGTTAAATATATTCAAATATCAATCTATGATGTTTAAAATGTGATGACTTGACCATCTAAAGACACAAACAACTATTCATTTCATAACTTGGCAATAAATTTAAAGCTCGTCTGAAAACCGACCGCCAGCTATAACCAAGCCATTGACTTCTTAATAACTACAATTTGATCGATAGCAAATAAGAAAATTTTCTATCATAAAAGCAATGAACATTCATTTCCACTTCATTTTCGATACTTCAAGAATGAAACGATGGGGGGGGGGGGGGGAGGAAGAAAAAAAACTGGTTAGTATGAAACAGTTTCCACGTGAAAGGTGCGTCCACGATCATCGGCGGGTCTGCCCAACCTACCGATTTCTCGGCGTAGGCGTGTTCCCAACACCTATCATTATTAGATGAACTTAAAGCTCACTTAATGGACACTCACATGATGAATGAATCGGCGTGTTTCTGCTAGAAGCCAGAGAAGATTAACAGGTAATGCTATGCTGCAGGTTATGGAGTTCTGGGACGACTTCGTCAGTAGCATGCTTTATCAGTGTGTAGGCAGCCAGACCATTGTTAAGGTCCCGGTAATCATGTGTCAAGGCTTTTGTGTAAAGTGTAGGAGTCAAACAAATAAGACGCATGGTTACAGACTTGTGAACACATTGTTTTGTGGGAGGATATTCAGCGCCTTGTCGAGATTTGATGTGGGGGAAGTGGTTGGTTATTTATTCTTTTTAGAATTTGATATACGAATTACTATTTGTCACGTTGGAATACGATCAGTTGCGATTTTTCATCCATAGTAAATTAAATTTAAGTGTAATTCGGTGAAAACTATTTTACCTTTAACACTGATGTGAACAGTTATTAAGGATCAGATATTGTCTGTTTGTGGCAAAGGTAATTTTGATTCTTTTTGAAAAATGTTCAATCATAATTGTTCAAAAAGCTGATATCAATCTAACTTTCAGTTGTACAGAGCCTACACAAAAGTTTTTAACAGGTGGTTTATAAGTGGTATTCTTTCATGAAGAGTTTCTCAGAATGCTGCACTTTTCCCATTTATTTTAAACTAGCCGCCTTTGGCGACCAGCCTGTTCGTCAGCATTACCGCTCACTACAATTTTCAATTAAATATTTTAAGTAACTGGTCTCTTAATAGATTCTCAAAGAAAATCTTTTTAATCTTCAAATTTTGATAGTCATACCAAACTTATACTGTTGCTTAGATCGTTTCGTTCAATTTACTATATATATTTTGCTAATTTGTTGTCATTTCCGGTAAAACTTCAACTTTAATTTAAAGTGGAAATGATGAAATTGCAATTAATATAAAGATATTTTTTAATAAAACTAAGCGTTTTATTTTATTTATAATCTTTATTGCTATTTATTTATTATTATTATTATTGAATATAAGTATTGCAAACAGAATCGCTCGGTCTTTAAGTCTTATGTGAACTACAAAATAGTTTTCATAATTTATGTAATATCTCAAAGAATATTTCAACAAAAACTTTTCAGATTCAGCATAAAATTCAGTTTTTAGTTTTGCTTTCAAAATTTAGAAAAACTCAACATTTTCATAATCTTAAGCCAATTAATCTTGAGAAACCTGCGCGCTGATTGGCGTATTTTCTTTGAAGCGATCGATAGAAAAACTAAAATTATCCTTTTTTTTTATTGAATAGTGATATTTAAATTTTCATAAATCAGTCAGTTTAAGTGATTGATTTAGTTGATTGGAAATTAACTCTTTTTATTTAAAATATTAGTGTTTCAATAACATTTTGTTAATCGTGATTTCCACAGCAGAAGCTTTATGTAAAATCAAAAATTCGTTATTTATTAGAGCATTTATTGAATCAAGTTACATAAAATATAATCATTTTCCCTTTAGACCATTTTAGCAGATCTGAGTCTTACTAAAGGTTTACAAATTAGCTGTGTGCCCCTGATTTGAATGAATATCCTGTTCATATTAAACAAAACTTGCCTTAAAATAAAACTGATTTATTGGATTAATAATATAGAGAGTGTAAAAGATCATAAAATAATTTTTCTTGAATTTATTTTTTAGAAAAAAAAATAATACTTCTTATTTATTTCATTTCCTACAGACGATTTCATTTCCAAAAAGATTTAATTTATTTTTAATTGGAGCTTTAATCAATGTGATGGCAACACTTAGAAAACAGCTATTTTTTCTCCATGAATGCTACACGTGATCGTGCAGCGTAAATTTTATTTTTATTTTGTACGAAAAAAATTGTTGAAAAATATATTTAAAATATTTATTTAAAAATTCATTAAAAATAGAAATTTAAGTTTAAGGTTAAAACATTAGTATCATTTAAAAGATAAATTTTTGATCTTTAACTTCATGTAAAAATCTTTTTTGTGCAGTAATATTTTCGGAAGTTATAGTAGAAACACGCCAAAATTTCGCTTAATTTTTAAATAAATAAAATTCTAATTAAAAATTCGAAAAAATTACCCCCAGGTGCACATTCCCGGCCTCCAAGGTATACACATGCCAAATTTGGTAGCTGTAAGTTGAACGGTCTGGCCTGTAGAGAGCCAACACACACACACACACACACACACACACACACACACACACACACACACACACACACACACACACACACACACACTCACACTCACACTCACACTCACACTCACACTCACACTCACACTCACACACACACACACACATTCATTGAGCTTTATTATAAATATAGATATAGATTAGCTCAGAGAGATCTTGTCGAGATTTGATGTGGAGGAAGCCTATAGTGGTTATTTATTTTTCTTTTTAGAATTTGATACGCGAACTGCATTTTGTCATGTTGGAACAATATCAACTGCAGTTTTTTCATACAAATTATTTTCAGTTTTTCATACAAATAAAATTCAAAGAGTAATTCAATAAAAAAAATTACCTTTGATATCGAAGTGAGCAATTATTAATGATTGGATCTAATCTATTTGTGCTAAGGTTATTTTCTGATTTTTTTAAAAAAGTGGTTTAATCAGAATTGCTCAAAATGTTCATATCTATCAGAAACTTTTGTTTGCACTGCGCTTACGCCCATTTTTTTCACAGTGGTTTATAACTCAAACCCTTTCATGAGAATATCCCAGAATGTTGAATTTTCTCTATTTATTTTAGATTAGAGTAGATTCTTTGAATTTTCTATTTTATGTATTTCTAAACATCTTGTTATTTAAAATTTATATGCTACAATTAAATCTTTAAAATAAATGAATTTGATCTGCAGCAATATACAGTTCCAAATACATACACGCTTTGACAATGATACTTTTTAAGCGAAAATATAGGGAGTTAAGTGAAATAACTTTATTCCAGTTCGAGATATTTTTTAACCATTTATTTATTTTTTTCCTTATAACCCAGATAGCCTTCAACCAGCTACTTAGCTTGTAGGCATATGGATAAATCTGAATGGTCAGACTGCCGTAATAACAAAACTAGGGGGAACTGTAAGTGAGTTTTTAAGACCATCATCGGCCGCGGAAGAAACTTTCCTTTGGGAACTGTATCCGTCATATATGGTTAGGAGCCGACCCCTCCCTTTTTTCTGTACCCACCAGGGAAGCGAGAACCAACCACATGCATGAAGTTTCTCATCCTCACTTTCGAGGTACCTCCCACAATGGGAGTATAACCCAGATTACGTAAAATAACATAATACTGCTCAAAGTAAACAATATTTTATTACATTGTACAATATCATATATTGTGAATGTCCTATAATATTGTTCAATATTGTGTAATATATTTGTTATTTGGAAAATGCACGTAACTTGTTTAGATGTAATATACTTTATATATTACTTCTAAAGTACTCGATATTCGAAGAAATAATTAAAATAGATAATTATTTCGAAAGAAATAAATCTAGTACAGATAATCTTTTGTGATGAAAGTAACTTTTACAGACCGTTCAATTTGCTTTTATATAATAATGTCAATGATATTCTTAGATAAAGAAAAACCCACCAAAAATCTACTATACTTTAAATGATGAATAAAAGCATTTTTAGTAGAATGGATTAAATGTAATTTAAATTAGAATTATATGTTGTAAAATAAACATTGATTAAATATTAAAAAAATAAATGCAGAAAGAAAAGATGAAACATAAACTATCCATTAGTTTGATGTCAGAGATTGTATTTCAGACAACTACAATAAAAATCAACGTTTCTTCAAAAATTAACTGAAATCTGATTAAGGACCGTAATTGAAATCACAAAATAAATTAATCAGCCTTCATTAATGACGAAGATGTCCTTTAAAAGACTTAAATGCAATTTAATTCCGAGATACCCGAGGATATCTAAAGAAAAAATTAATAAGATAAATAAAATCTTCCATCTTTAGTTAACATTGTTCAGTTTCATTCAATTACGATTCTACGAGATTAATGTAAAAAGAATTATTTAATTAAAATTTAAAATATTTCAATACAAAGCAAGCTGACATTCTGCATCTTCTTCACTGATTCTATTAAAAATAAATTGCTGTTTTCATATAACGACCAAATAGTTAAATCGAAAAATAAAAAAATATATATAAATATAATGGCGTTTAGCGTGTTTTATGAAAGAAAGATATCTGGTTTCGACAAGAGGTATCAAAAAGTATAATTAGGAAATTCCATTTTTTTTAACAAGGAAAGAAATCTATAAGTTCTCAAAAGACACTATCAGCCATAAGAGGATTCTAAAGGAAAATAAAATGAAAAACTTATTCCCTCACCTTGATCGAGTTGAGAATTAAAAAAAAAACCCAAATCTTCTTTTAATTCTACCAATTTAGGGGAAGGAAAAAAAATTAATGAAACTCCAAAAACGTGGAACTAATAGAAAAACGAAGAAAGCTGCTAAAGCAATTAATTTTCTTAAATTAAGCAAGCTGCTTGAGATGTTCCCTGGGAACAAATGGTTATTAAATTACCTAACTTTTCACATTACTTTACTTTTCAAATAGTAAGATTTTAGAAGAAAAAAAAAATTACTTTTGTACAGTGTCCGAATAATAAAATGCACGCAAAATTACTAAAAAATTGGCTCCATGTTTCAGAGCGAAAGAAATAGATAAGTTTTGAGAAACCTGGCCCTTTATTCACCTACTATAAAAAACATACATTTTTTAAAGTTTATAATCCGATATTCAATTCAAAATTGCAACTATGCCATTTAAAATTTTTATTCAGCTTTTCAATGTTAGTGGTAAATGAGCCATTTTTTAATATGATGCAATAAAAAGCAATGACAAAATGATTTAAATGGAAATAAAACTGCATTAAATAATAGCAGTAGCCAAGCTATTTTTTTTGCTAAAAAATGAATAAGAAAGCTGCAAAGATCAAACGATTTTTGATTATTCAAATGAAAGTAAATATTAGCAATAATAAAACGATTTCGGTTTGTTAAAAACTTAAATAAGAAAGCTGCAAATAACAAACGATTTTTGATTAGTCAATCAAAAGTATTTGTTGAAACTGAACTCAAGATGTTCATAAAATTATTTGATTAAGATTGAATTGTCTATAGTTATTATTCTATTCATGTAATGCAGTTGATTCAATATGGTGTTTCTTTTAAAGATTATTCATCTTGCATAACAGTAAAGTTATACATGCCACAATTTAAAGTATAAGCATTAAATGTCATATCTTTACAATTTTAATTTATAATTTTCTAGCCAAAAAAGAATGTATTGAACTCAAAATCAGCCATTCATTGATCCTACTTTAATGAGAATCTTTTAATGATTAGTCACTAATAATATATGAATTTAATTTAATTAAATTTTTAATCTTTAAATTGTATTATAATCAAATTTAATTTTCTCACTTAAGGTTTATTCTTTAAATTAACCTTTAATGTTAATCTTTAATCCTCATTCCAAACTCACTTAACTTATTATGCGATAAAAATACTTTATTTTTTATGCAAGAAAAAACACAGCAATTATAAATTTTAAAAATGTAAGGAGAATACAGTGTTTAACCTGTAAGTGGAATGGTTACTTCCTTTAGTTTTTCTGATGAACACAATTTCTGTTTATAAAACACAATTAAATATTTTTATATAAAGATCAAATATACTAACTTTTATATTTGATCTTTATGCCAATCGATATATAAATTTAATCGAAAAACTTTTAAAAAATTCTGTCACGTATCTAATGAATAAATAAATAATCTAAAAGCAACTATCAATTCAGAAATAAACAATATGAAAATTAACTATATAAAATTTCCTGAATCTATATAATAAAATATACATTGTATTTAGAGAGCGCTAATGTTGCTACAACTAAAACACAAATGAGCTTAACCAAAATAGAATTAAAATAAGTTTACATTCAAATTCAAAAAGAAAGATAAAATGAATCCGGCCCGAAGACTTTTTCAAGGGTCACCCTCAGGCAAGGATTCAAACCAGGGATTTTTTCTGTGAAGGGTCTGACTCTCGTCCAACCAACTGACCCCTCGTGACCCAAAAATCCCAGAAAATTGAGGTTTTTGATACAAAAATTAGTATCACAAGAATAAAATCATTTTCAAAAAAGAATCCATAAAAAAATACAGTAAATCACGCCACAAAATACCATGAAAAAAGAACCAAAATCATTTAAACCAGAAAGCAAAGTACTTACTAATTGAAGGTATAATTCCAAAAGACAATGTGAGGTATAAACTTGTTAGTGCAAATGCACTTCGTTAAATTGAACTAAAATTAAATTTTCCACGTTTACAGCTATATATGCTTACTATGTTTTGTCATAATGTAACGTCATCAAAGTTGAAACGCCATCTGTTGAGTCATAACTCAAAGCCAACAAACCGGAGAAAGTCAGAAATCAGACAGTCCTTCACTTATCAAAACCTCTATATTGCAAAATTTTTTGGGGAATTCGTTAATAGTTAAGTTTTTAATGAGATTGTTTGTTGCTAAAATATACGAACTTTTATTATTGCATATTTTTTAATTGTGAAAAAATCAAATTTTTGAAAATTTTAGAGTGTAAATTTGAATAGTAGTTACTAAGTTTTATTATTTTAAAGTTAAAATTATCCCTTTTATCAAAAATACCTATTATTATAGTTTTTCCATTATCAATTTCAATATTTAAATCTAAATAATTAGCTCTAAGTTGATTTTCGTTTGTTTGAGTCAAAACTAAATCCTTTGGGTAACAATAACATCACTAAGATTATCCAAATTTAACAAAATTAAGTCATCAATGTATCTCCAGCCTATTATTAAGTTGGGTTTAATTATTTCTTTTTCATAATAATGTAGGAAAATATTGGCTAACGCACTTGAAAAGGCTGTTCCCATTGGAATCCCCTTTATTTGTTTATAGAAATTAATTCCATTAAAAACATAGTTTTCTTTAATATTAAATTTACACAACTCTAGCCAATTACTTTTTGTAATAATATCTCTATTTAAATATTCGTCATATATAATAGTACAGACCTCTATTAACTTTTCATGAGGTAGATTAGAGTACAAATTTTCAAAATCATAAGTATTAAGCTTATAAATATTGTTATTTTTTAGAAATTCCAAGATATCTTTATTACTATTGATAATAAAACTATCTTCGACTTTAATTTTGTCTAAGACAAGTTTCAAGTATTTAAAGAAATGTTTTCCAGTATAGTAATTGTAACTACCGGTGCTACAAGTTACTAATCTAAATTTTATTGGTTTTTTATGAAATTTTATTGTTGGGAATAGGTAAAGGTAGTTTAAAGAGCAAGTTTTAATTTTAGTTCTTTTAGCGAAAGCCAGCATACTTTTATCCAATTCCTTTTTCCCGGTGCTTTTTAATTTGTAAGTTGAATTGGAGTTATATTCATTAATTATAAGTTCTTTATAATAATATTTAAAATTAAACCGAAATTATTTGCCGATTTATCTATTACTGTAACAACAAATCTGTCTTTTAAATTTTTTACTTCTTTTTTCAATGCTTTGTTAAAATAAATTCCTCGTTCTTTAGTTCTAATGTTATCTGCATTCAATTTTGTTTAAATTTCTTCCAAAATCCTTACTTTCCAATTCTCTGAAGGCTAATGGTATTTCCTAGATAATTTGGAAATAAAAATATCCAAATCTTGTCCGATAGAAATTAAGATTTTTTTTAATGTTTACTCTTTCTCTCAGTCTAAATTTTGTTCCCCTCTCCATCAAATTTCTTAAAGAGCTAGACTCTATAATTTTCAAATTCCCTGTTATAATATGTCCTTTGTCAGCATCTATATAATCTTTATAAATGTCTTTGCTGCAATTACAATCTGTCTTATCTATCTTATTTAAATTTTTACTATAGTAATTATAGTTACCGATTCTTTTTCTTAAAGTTGCTGAATATTTAAATGGTATTGAAGCTATTGCATTATCCTTTAAGGGAAAAAATTCTTTATTGTTGTGCACAATTTTTGGTAACCCGAGGATTTGGAAGTAAATATCCAGAAATCACACCACACAGTATTCTTTATTTAAATTACTTTTATTTTTAAATAGTAAATCGTTTTTTTCTGTATTAAGCTTGAATTTTATTAGATCCAGAATTATGAATTTAGTGAATGAATTTTTAAACTCTAAATCTTCAAATTTGTTATTAATGAACCACCTAATTTTATTTTTCCTAAAGCCGAATAGATATTTCTTAATTTTAAGAATGTTTTCATTATTATGTTCCAAATTACACAAATTTTAAAATTCCTCAGGTACTATATCAAAATTGCCTCCTCTACCTTTTCCTCTCTTGAATCGTTTACTTTTGTTTTCCTTATCTAGAAAATCCTCAAAGATGTTAAGTTTATTATAAATACAAATGTTATCCAAATCCCCGTAACCCTCTCCATTTAACTTGCTGTTGAGTCCATAAGGAGAAAAAGTTTTTAAATTACATATATAAATATTTTCTAAGTCTAATCTTCTGTTTAAATCAATAATATTATCTTCCAGAATGTAAATATTAATATTACCAAAATTATGACATTGGAAGTGTAATAGCTCATAATCAAAAGACTCATTTTTACTAAAGTTTTTAATAGCAGATCTGTGGCCATTTATTCGTTTATTTAATTCAGTACTAGTTTGACCTAAGTAATTCAAATTACATTCTGTACAATTTAATAAATAAATAAGATTTTTGTTTTTACGGAACAAATCCAAATTTGAAAATTTTTTTTAATTAGTTCCTTATTAGCAAGTGGACAAATCTTACAATTTTGCTATTACAAACTCGATATTTTTTTGTGTTTTTAAATTTTTTGAACAAAACAGTTGTGCAAGTAATTTTTTGTCCGTGGATACTCCAAGCACAAAGTTATCCACAGTGACCCTTTCTAAAGCGCGCGACGGGTCATGCGCTATGAGACATTCTTTAATTGACCTTTGCATAGTTTTATTTTATTGGTACCTGAAATGAAAAAATCTCTTTGCCTCAATAATCTGGAAACTTCGAATCAAATCCAAAAGGGAAAAATATTTTATTTTTAAAGGATGCATTTAGTGGAAAAGCGCAAATGCAACTTAATTCCAGTCAGGAGCAGGAATAAGCAACTATCAATTCAGAAATAAATGATATGAAAATTAACTATATAAAATTTCCTGAATCTATATAATAAAATATACATTGTATTTAGAGAGCGCTAATGCTGCTACAACTAAAACACAAATGATCTTAACCAAAATAGAATTAAAATAAGTTTACATTCAAATTTAAAAAGAAAGATAAAATGAATCCGGCCCGAAGACTTTTTCAAGGGTCACCCTCAGGCAAGGATTCAAAGCAGGGATTTTTTCTGTGAAAGGTCTGACTCTCGTCCAACCAACTGACCCCTCGTGACCCAAAAACCCCAGAAAATTGAGGTTTTGGAGACAAAAATTAGTATCACAAGAATATAATCATTTTCAAAAAACAATCCAGATATAATGTAAATGTATACATAATATATAAATGTATGATATTACTCTGCTTAAAATTCAAAAGAGATAATTCTATTCAAGCTTTATTATTCAGTTTTTCAAACAATGAATCGTTTAAAAAATACTGAGATTACCTTTTGTAAAAGTCCATGATAAATCTTGAAAATGAATGTAAGATATTACCTGCTTAAAATTCAAAAGAAATAATTCTTTGAACAATTTATAAAGAAATTTAATTTATAAGGCTTCTAAATTCTGCTCAGAGCGGAAATAAAGTAGTCAACATCTGACACAAAATACTGGGGAAAAAATTACCCACACATTAAAAAAAATCGTCGAGTAAAGAATTCGAACCCACTTTGATAAAAAAAAAAGTGACAAAAAATTACATTATCGAAACCACCTGGTCAAGGAAAAGGACCAAATTAATTGGTGAGCTTAGAATATCAACTGTGAAGACTCCTTTTACATTACAGTGATGTCGAAGGGGGAAAAAAGTGACGAAATATCTGCGAATGGTGTAAGAAAAAACCAAATTTCATTAGAACGTTGAAGTTTAAAAAAATGTCAAGTACTTCATTCTTTTTTTCTAGACAGTGAAGGAAAAAAAATGGCAAAAGAACGAACATACTCTTTTTATTCTAAGAAGTAAAATTACGTATTCTGTCTGAGCTTGAAAAATTAACAAGCGGTGTTATTACAAGAAGGAAGTTTTCTTAATTAACTAATATATTTTAATGAGCGATTGCAAAACGAAATCTTGAAGATAACCCAACCAACCATTAGTTAGTTATTAATCGATTTAAAGAATTAACGTTGGACCTGCGTATTTTTCTTCCATTCCGAAGCTTCAAGAATGGATGGCCACTCGAGTTTTTTAATTAACTGGAAGTTTTGAGATAATTTTATTTAATTTATAAAAAGTCAGAAATTATTATTCTCTCTAAAACTGTAAGTTATTAAAAAGTGAATGAATTTTTATATTTGCACAAAAATAGCAAAAATAATTTTGCTCTATGTTACATTTTTCTTGTTTTCCTTTAGAATGTTAATAAAATTTTAGCTTCGAATTGCGGCTGACGATTTTTTTTCTGGAAAGTTAACTTTTGCACTTATTTCATTGTGTATTAAATAATTAATTTTGGATATTTCTATATTTTTTTAATACATACTTATTTTTTTTTCTTTTGATATGGCAGTGATCAGCTGTTTCAGAACAGTTTATTGAATTTTGCATGTAAGTTACTATTATACTTTATAAATTAAGGATTCATATATTTCCTAGTTAAATTTTTGACTATGAAAAGTACTTAGGTTTTTTCGCCTTTTTTTTACTCAGTTTAATTTCGAGCCATTTTAATGCATTTTTTTTTACCCTGAACCAATGAAAGTTAAGACTCTTTTTATTTAATGCACTTAAATTGCAAATCATCTAGATATTTGTATTACATTTAACTAATACTGTCAGTCAGTTGATGAATATATGTTATCCTAATTACTAATTCTATTAAATAATCGCAAACATTTGTATATTTTTCACTAATTAACCTGATTAAAATAATGATGCATTTCAAAACATGGTTTAAGGGGAAAAAAAGTTAGTACAAAAAATTTTCGTTGTAATTTTTGCAAATTTATGACCCATTTATGGTGCTTTCGTTCGAATGAAGGATTTTGGTTTAAAATATTTTGAATATCCAATATATGGAAAAAGGCCAAGTATATTAGTTTTAGATATAATTGGTTTATTTGCATGCGTTTTTTTAATTATTTTTGGCACAAAAGCTATTTTTGGCCATACTACGCCATCCATATGATAAAGCAGAACGTTGTTAATTTTGTAACGAAAAATTTTATAAGATAAAGTGTGATATATATATTAAAAGAGTGTATAATTAATGGACGACAAGTCCTTTGAATATTTATTTTAAATACTCAAAAAGTTGTTAATATTACATCTGTTGTTAATCTTACATTATTTTTGTATTAAATTAGGATCCAGAGACTAGCATTTTGGTAATTGTATTTAAAAAAGGGTATTGTATTTCTGTAAGATGAGAACATTTCTGGGATTCTGTGTTAGGCTTCCATCTTGATTTTCGTGCCACTAGGTGCATTTTCTTCTACCTCGCCCCCACCCCCTGAGCGTGTTATTTCTGATCGTATTATTTTATTTTAATTCGGAACATGCGCATTTTTTGTTTTTTATGACTGATTCAAGTGGAGCTGTGCAAAGTTATACAAAGAATAATGAAAAGCAATGTGATCGAAAAACAGAAAACGTAAAATTAATTATTACTTACATCCAATAAAATGTGCAGTCAAATTACCAGCGTTATTTTTAACGCCATTAGAAAAAATTGCCAAAAAATTGTAGGAGAACTTAATTTAAGTTTTGTTTTACCTGACAAAAGTGAAAAATTTTTTTTGGAAAATTCTGTTGATATAAATTTGTCTGTGGCATCATTATCAAACAAATTGTGCATGCCTTTCATGTTAAGAGGCGGGGAGGGGATCTTCAGAATGGCGGGTCTATGATTAAATAAATAGTATAGACATATACTGTTTATTAAGTTATAATTTTTTTATGAAATTTATTGTAAATAAAAATTGTTCAAAGTATTTTTGTGTAAAATATTTTTTTGCACCCTTTCGCTGCAATTTTGCGGGTTTTTGAATGTTGTTAAGTTTCCTGATTCCGCATATAATTTATTCACCTTGCTATTAATTATAAATATTTTCTCCTCCATCTTTCTTCTTCCCTATTTTAGCGAAATCGTCACTTCTTTGGGTTTGCGCAGAGACACCGAGGGTACCCAGATCTGAAAACTGACAGTATCTGTCATTTTGCAAATACAGCTTGATTATTGTTCGCACAGTTGTGTTATAGCGTTAGCATGAATTTAATTAAATTTTTGTTTATACATGTGCTGTGCACTGGTGTATAATTTTCATTTACTTAATATACTAACAAAAGGCCTCTGCAATAGTCGTCCTGATCTCATGTTCGATTGCAAATAAGAATTATTTTTGGAATGTCTGACTGTCTTTGAATCTTATAAATGACGTTGGAGATATACTACATATCCAAAAATATCGATGTATCTAAAGCGTATCTCAATATTCAGAATTTCAATGTATTTGTTGAATTTCAATGAATTCAATTTGGGGATAAAAATAATAGATACTACAGTAGTCCTTTGCATTTTATATTTTTTATGAGTACTCAGTATTCTAATTAATGTAATTGCGATTTTACATCATCTGTGCATTATTGTTATGTATTATATGACCAGAAACTATTAACATTGAAATATACTATTATTTTTATATTTTAGAAAAAATTTTCAGTTTTATTTATGTAAAATATTTTTTCACACTTCGTACTTTCTAATGAAATTATATTCAATTAGACAGAAATGCAAGCGTGTTCTTTTAGCATTTAATTTCGATTTTTTTTTGTCACATTTTTCTCGGATTAAAAATATTTACTTTCTCAGATACTAGGTATATAAAGAGAAGCTATTGTAATCGTCAAAAAATTTGAACTGATTATTTTGTACTATCCCCTCGTATCAGATCTCCATGTATCCGAAAAAACATAGTTTGGAATTATGTATGTCTAAGAACATTGTAAATCAAAAACTTCTTGAACTATATAAAAAAAATTGGTATGCAGTTACTATACTTAATTTGAAGACTTTTATCAAATATTGAAAAATTCCAGTCAAAGGAAGTCTTTTTGCTATTTTTCCGAATTTTAATTAATATAACTATAAAATTAAGAGAGTTAGATGAAAAGGTTTTGGTACACAGATTTAGCATTTGAAATGTAAATATATTTCAAATTTGGAAGCAAATCCTTCCAGAGTCGACCGTCTGTCGGTACGTATTTCACGAGCATGTAAAAGCAATAATTCAGAAAAGCAATTATTTAATTATGATATGTGATTCTTATTTGATTATCCCTTCCAGATAACTATATTTCAGAGATTTATCACCAAAAAAATGCCAAATATCGGATTTTAATTGGATCTGTCATAAACATTGTTCGTAAATTCGTAATATACCAAGTACATTCTTTAGACAGGAGGTGAAAAAATTTCGGTAAGACCATTTCCACTGGTTTTAAGGCATGATTCACTACTACAATAATAATGGCGAAATGTAAAATAGAAAATAAATTTTTTAGTTCCTTAAAATTAATTTTTTTTAACGCATTTAGTAAATATTTTCTTGCTCTGTGGGAAAAGTAAAATATTATTTTGGAATATATTTCATATGCTTTCTAAAAACAGAAGGAAAAAAAGAAGCATTAATAAAACTGCTGATATTGAATGTTATTGTTCATGTATTAATACATATAATTCATTGAAAAATTATTTGTTTAATTATAACTTCAAACTGCATTAAAGGCAACTGTTTTTTTTTTATCATTGTTTTAATTGTATGCAACCATTTATTTTTATTACAAAAACAGAATCTGTAAATTTGAAAATCTAAAATAAATATTCTATCCTTTTTAATAATTAAAGATATTTTATTCAAAGTCTAATACCAATTTCTTGATAGATATTCGTTTCTCTCAGTATCATCCTTTTTAGGACTATTTTAATAATTCAATATTTAAGTTAAGTAAACATCTATTTCATATTTTCAATCGAAAAAGATTTATTAATTTTTGTTTGCTTTTTAAAAATTTACAACTCTATGTCGTTTTCTGCTGCAGCCTAATTAATATTGTTGGTGATAACGAAAAGCAGACAATAAATTGCCATTGCCAAACAAATTGAAAGAAGTAGACATTTTTGTAGGAAATTCAAATCTCCAGTGGCTTAAAATATCTTTCATATTTATATTAGACTAAGATTTTAGAATTCTGACTGTTCAATAAAGAATACTAAAACTAATAAAATCTTCTGGGTTTTCATATGCATATTTCATAAGAATTTAGCAGTGTTTACCAATAAAATTCAATTTAAAAGATCGTGAAAATTTATGCTATGTTTTCCACAACAGAATTAAATGGTATTTGTGAAATGAAAATATTTCTTTGAATTCCCTTTTCATCGTTAAATCTGTAAATATAACCAAATTCAGCAAGTCTGCATTAATATTTAATGATTTTAAAATGAATTCAAGTAGACTAATAAAATTCAAGTAGACTTTAAATAAAAATTTCGATGGTATACGATGGAAAATTTTATTTTTACTTTCTTGTATTCGAGTATCTCTGTCGAACAATTTCTGCAGACATGTTAATTCGTAAATGGATTAAGCTCTATATATTAATGTTGTATTTATAGAAAAACTGAAGAATTTTTTAGCATATTGTATGCATACTTTTTGCCTGTCTACCCTTTGATAGATAATAGCGATAATTCAAAAACACGAAAATGGAATTCAGCTCATAATTTTATTATAATTACAAACTTTAATCAAATTTTGGACGAATTCTTCTCCGAGTTTCTTTTGTCAGTCTTATATTCGCATGTAAGTTGATGCAATTATTTAAAAACGCATGATTTAGGTAAATGAAATTGGCATGTAGTCTTTAAACCACAGTTGTAGATCTATGCTTATTTATTGTAGATGATCCATTCGTAAGACAAGAAAGCATCCCAAATGCAAGCTTCATTTTCTATACAGTATTATGAAGCACAAAATATGGCATATAATGTTAATATTCGGGAACATTAAAAAAAATGACTGATTTGATTTTTTTTTTGTATTCTGAAATTTCTGCATTTCATCATTAATTAGCTAATAATACATTGCGTTTTATTGAACTTCAGGTATATGCTTGTAAACCGTCAGCATAGAATCCGATTCATAACTCGCTTAATCGAGGGATGGCATAAGATATATATTTATTGTTCGTTAAATTTTATGTTATAGATAAAAGGTTCTTCTATTGGCTTGGCAGCTAAAATGTCGTCTTCGTCATTCAAAAAAGGTAGAGATGTCTTTTAACTTTTCATTGATTGAATATAAATAGGTAATATTGTAAATAAAAAAAGTGTTAAAAATAAGGTCGGAAATTATTTAAGTTAACGAAATAGCCCTGAAATTAGCTTTTAAAAATAAACTTTTTAAATTTTTACTTGATCTCCCTAATCAAAACAAAGGTGCAAATAATGGAGATTATACTAGAGCAGTCTGAAAGAGGATTAATTGCTAAAATGGATAAATGCATGTTAAAAGAATTAGTTTGTATTAAATATGCAAGCAAGATTCTTTAACGTTTTTACATCTTTACTAAAATTTAAAAGGAATTAATTTTTAATGAATTAAAATGCATTAATGGTAATAACTCAAAAACATGAGAAGCTTCAAGAATGGAATTTAGCGTACAGTTTTATAATAATTATAAATCTGAATCAAATTGTGTATTGACGCTTTATAGGTCAGATTGTTTGACCTACAGCTACAAAGTTTGGCACAATTATGCATTAGAGGATGAAAATGCGCACTTCAGAGCGATAATTTGAAATTTTATTTCGAATTTATGTTAATTAAAAATAAACCTGAATTTTGGCGTCTTTCTGTGATGATTTCTAAAAATATTATTGCACAAATTGTATTTTATTTATTAAAATTGCCTTTTTAATGTTACCAATGTAATAGTCATGTGCATTGATCCTGAATTTTGGCATTTTTTTTTTCAAATATTCTTTGTTTAATTTTCAACGATTGATCACAGAGTGGCTCTAAAATTCAAACCGTTTTCATTGTTTCATCAAATATACGATTTCGTGATTTTTCTTCTATTGTTGAAAGCTGAAGAAAAAAAATATTCTATTTAATATCGATGTAGCTTCGAAGAAAAATAAAAAAGTGAATTCTGCGAAATTTAGAAGAGCGATGAACTGCACGCTTACATTTTAAATAACGCTGTGTTGTCCAGGGAACGGTCTCCATTAAAAATTTTAATATATACAATGAATAGAACATATTCAGGACAATTAAAATAACATGGGAGTAAGGTCTGAAAAATTGACGAAATTATGGACCAGAAGTTTTTAAATATAACAAATATCTCCAGCGCAGTAGTGAGTAGCAAAAGTCAAATAATATTGAATATTAAGAGAGACATGGATTCAAACGCGTTCTTTCAAATTACATAGTACTATCTCATATTCAATATCGAATTTATATATTACATATGAATGAAGTTATTTATTTCATATACAAAACTGATACATGCTATAAATCTTATAACCGACAAAATTTATTTCAAATTCAATGTCGAAAGAGACATTTATTCGAATCGCATTATTTAAAATTTGATAATATTGGTTTTGGAAAATCAATCCATCATATAAATAGAGTACAAATTTTACAATTTTCTTTAAATTCTATGAAGAATTTATTACATGCAAAATAATTTTGTATCCAATTCAGGGGAAAAAATAGGTTTGCATTTATCAATTGTGTTTATATATTAATGATTATGCTATGATTAAAGCTCAAGTTTATGAACAAAAGAAGTATAATTCCATTTTTAACTGGCTTATAGTAGGTAACTACATTAAAAAGTTGATTTTTTGGGGGAAATTATGGAAATTTTTTAATTTAATATTCTTAATGTTTGAACAGGTTTCTTTATAAAACCATTAGAATTTAGTTTCTAAGTCTATTATTTGGGAAGTTACACTGATTTTTATATTTGTATTTACATATATTTTATTACTATTTTACGTATTCAAATGCTATTTTCTCAAATTTTAATCTTTGATAGAGTATTCTTATGAAAAACCTCATCAATTAAAATCTAATGCATATTATTTGTTCAAAGTTTGTATAATAATTTCTCAATATATTCTGCAGACTATGAATAAGGGAATAAGTGGTCTATTTATTTAGAAATATTTTATAGTTGCCTTAGCTTCGCAATAGGCAAAAAATTTTACATTTTTTTTGTTTTTTATCAGTCGGACCCCAATATTTAATGAATGGATTGAAATACAGTTTATTTTTTTTAGTTCAGGAAATATATATATATATTTCTTAAGCTATCTGCAAAATTTTAAGGAAATAATTTGTAAACCTCTAAACTAGAAGATTTTTGCTTTATTACCTTTTTCTTAACAAAAAAAAAATTCTTTTAATTTTTAAATAATATTTGGCATTTAAGTAGTGTATTTTAGATTCACAGATATTTTCTTAATCTTTTTTTTTACGCAAATATTCAAAAATACAACCATTTTCGAACGCTCTTTAAAAGATTCAATCCGAACATAATCACATACCCTATCCCATGGTAAAATGATCTTTCTGAAATCTTTATAAGAATGCAGTTTTATAAAATCACAAGACATGACACCAATCCACAATGTCTGTCCTGGGGTTCTATAGCCTGAACAAGAGTATTTAGGATACCCAAACCTTGACCTAAATGTAATTCAAGGTTTTATTGCGGTACATTTATCGATAACAATAAAATAAAGGTTTATATTCTGTTTGAAGCATTCATCGACACTTTTAAACCCCTCTTCCTCTCTCTTTTATTGGCAAACTTCCTGACTTCGCAAGTATACTACTTTAGTGGCATTTTTATAGTTACATTTAACAGTAAGTTAGTAAGGCATTTAACACGGAAAGATTATCTACCACAAAAAAGGACCCCTTTTTTGCGATGTGAAAAAAGACCCCAAAATGGGTTGGAGAGATTTGCTGAAGGTGGTAAAAGATTCTTTTATTATTTTTTTTTATTTAGTGAATCAGCTGAGAAGCATTTCCCCATAGTTAATGAGGCAAAAGAGATGGACTTAATCTCGCAGCACATGCGAAGTTCCTGCATTTATTGTCGTCGAAGCTCGTATTCACAGATGTGTTGTACTAAAGAACCCCTCTCCATCTTTGGTAAGACGGAAGCTGATGAAAAAAACTCGGAATGCTAAAGGCAATATTAAAGGATTAAAGAAAACATAGGTATTTAAGCATTTCATGTTTAAAAGATGTGGGTTGAAGCTGTTGGATTCAGTTCAGATATGCAGCCAAACTTGGTTTTTACATCATAAAACCCCAAACCCAGCTTTCAGCCTTTAATTTCTTACATGCCATTGCAGTGCATCAAATCTGAAATAATTTCGTTTGGTTCCATTTCTGTCAAGAATTAACTTAATTATAAGAATGTAAAATTTCAGTATTCGATCTGTCAATTATTCTATTATTTTTATCTTTGAATTTCTAATGAACATTACATTATAATATCGCCAGTAGTTAAAATTTTTCTTATTAATTTGAAGACAGAATTAAAAATGAATTTGATTTCAAAGCTGTATTTGTTAGTTTAACATGTTCCGTAATTTAAGTCCATCATGTACGTTCTAAGATTGTGTCATTTATATGGAAATAAAATCCAGAATATCAATAAAAAAATTTCTTTCTTTATAATAATCTTTGAACATTTTAAGTACAAATTCTACTGTTCATTTTGAGGTTTCATTGCAGAATAATTGTTTTAAAATGATGTATACCATTTATTTATCTTGCTTTCTTATTTAAGGTATTACTCTTTAAATCTTAAATTACTATTCACTTCATTAAAAAAATTCTTATTCACTTCATTAAAAAATTCTTTAATATTTATTTTATATTTTGTATTATATATTAGAACAATAACTAATTAAAAAATTTCAAATATTATAAATTTATTTTTATTGCCATTTTTAACTTAAAAATAATCAGTTTTTTTCTGCGTTTATTTTTTGATAGACTATCTAAATTTCAATTTCTTTTTGATAAATTAAATTTTAATATTTATAAAGTCAGACTCGTAGAAAACAATATTTTTTTAACAGAAAGAAATAAATCCTTGATTATCTTCTTTGACATATAGTTAATTAAATAGAATATTTAGATGATATAATGCAAAGTAGCTGAAAATAATTAAAGGATATAATGCAAAGCAGCTAAAAATAATTAATTATTTAAAGTATAAGAAATTGTTTGTTAGTGTCTTGTTTAGTTAGCAGTTACTAGATTTTTGAACATTTCCAAACATTGCTAATGACGTTTTATTAATTTTGAGAGCAATTAGTTGTTTCTAAATATCCTATTTTTTTCAATTAGATGAAAGCAATTAGTTGTTTCTAAATATACTTTTTTTCAATTAGATGATAGCAATTAGTTGTTTCTGAATATCCTTTTTTTTTCAATTAGATGAAAGCAATTATTTGTTTCTGAATATCCTTTTTTTTTCAATTAGATGAAAGCAATTAGTTGTTTCTGAATATCCTTTTTCAATTAGATGAGAGCAATTAGTTGTTTCTAAATATCCTTTTTTTCCAATTAGATGAGAGCAATTAATTGTTTCTAAATATCCTTTTTTTCAATTAGATGAGAGCAATTAGTTTTTTCTAAATATCCTTTTTTTTCAATTACATGAAAGCAATTAGTTGCTTCTAAACAACTTTTATGAAGTTTTTGAAATTTTAAATGAGCGTTACTTAAAGATAATATCACAAATAAATTATTTTATATAATTTGATTAGTATAATATATCTTCAATGAAATAATTTGTATATTTTTTATGACAATGACAAAAATCATCACTCTTTAAATGAAAACAACTAATTACCACTTAACATTTTTAATAATATTTTAAATGTCAGTCTCTTCAAAATAGCATCAAAAATAAAAAATTAAATTAATATACCTGAAGGTTACAGTAAATCTCTTAAGAAACGTATATTAAGTAAGAATCGCTTGCAAATTGTATCACTAATAATTTATTAAATATAATATATTATAATACAGCTTTCAAGGAAATAATGTGCGTTTTTTATTTTTCATAATAACACATTTTTAATGATTTATAGATAAAAGTTTGTGCACGCGATAATATTCTTCTTCTTTAAAACAATTACCTCACAGTCATACTCCTAATTCAAAATTACTCCTTAATTACCCAGAAGAACATTGTATGAAATAATTTAATGTCCCCAAAATATTTATTACCTTAAAAAAACCAGTAACACACATAAACCTTTTCTGCGCCCAATTCAGCCTAGATTCTTGCATTTCATTTACTGAATAAAAGCAAGACCACTTTTTTATTCCATTATTCCCCGACACAATTTGCATTCCTTATATTTCATGGTACATTTACTCTTCTGCTTTGGTGACAGGGTCTAGTTTATAACCTTTCGGGATTTTCCCCATTTAACCTTCCCTTGCTTAAACCGTCCACCCCTTTTTAGCCTCTTTTTTAAACTTTACAAATTCGCTGAAGCAACAACGTTTCGCATTATACTTTCCCCTATCCCTTTTTTTTTTTTTTTTTTAAATCGGTGAGTGTGCAACGAACCTTTGTGGCCAATGGTGTTTTAAACGGTGCTATAGCCGAAATTTTATTGTCAGCTTGGATGTGTGAATGGGAATTGTTGAGCTCAAACACAAAGGTCGTGCCGGGTGAATTTTTTTCGTGGTCTTCTTCTACATATATATTTATATATATTCTGTTTGATTTTGATCATTTTTTTTGCACTTTTTCAAAGCTTTTGTATTGATTTATAGAATAGAATCGTGTGTCATCTTACCTCGGAACATGATTTAGTAACTTATGACTTATTTGTGTGTGGTTAGGAGAATAGTTCTTTTATACGTTGGCAATTTGATATCGTTGCCAAAGTTTGGAAAAAATTTCATTGGGAATAAAGAATGAAATCAATGGAAATCGTTTGTTTGCAAAAGAAAAAAAAACTGCGTTGCCAAAATGAAGATTTATATAAATCAAGCTTTTTTAAACCAAAATAAATAGATAAATCTCTCTGTCCCATTCTTTAAAATTTCAAGAAAAATTTTGTTTTGAGATTATAAAAATAACGAAAAACAGTTGTGGTAAAACCTCATAAAATAAAAAGAAAATGTCTTTTCTCTCACTGTTTTATACTAGACATCTTTGACGGTTGGATGTTTGTTAACTAAATTAATGGATGTCCATGAATTATTCAGCGTATTGCAAAATTAAATTGAAATGCAATTTTACAAAGTATGAGGTAATTATTTATACTGATATAATTTTTAATCCAAAAAACATTATTTGTGCTCGTTTTTTTGAGAATGGCAACATAGAAATATGTTTATAGACAAAAAAAAAAGTGTAAGGATTTTTTTTTTTTTTTTTTTGTCATAGGTAAGAAAATTTTCATAAACAGTTCAGATGGGAATTTAATAACTCGGAAACAAAACAATCGCTTAAGAAATGATTAAGAGACTGGAACATGTTTTACATCAAGGAGGTATGTGTATGATTTCCTTAAACAAATATTTCAGATCTGTGGATTTATATGTATGCGCAACTTTAATGTCTTCCTTATGCTCCCGATATCAAACCATTCGATTTTTTTTTTTTATGGGAACATGCAGAACCGAGTTTAAGCCGCTACAATTCTCAGCGTTGAAGAATAAAGAAATCCAATCATCACACAAACGTACATGACATAAAGGGTTTTGAACTAGTTTCTAAATACATAATTGTTGCAAATAGCATTTTTATTTACTGTGGCATAGTAATTTTATAAGATTTTCGATATCATTTTCTTTAATTAAAAAGTATATTTTTTATATGGGAAATTCTTTAGAATATTTTCAATAATAGTTTTATGCTTTTGATGCATATTTTTAATGCATATTTTTTGGTCCAAGTTGATAGTCGAATTGCTGAAGTTTCACATTTCTTGTTAGCCTTCAATTATTATGCTATTACAAAAACCAATTCTACATAAACTTTGCTAAGCAATATAAATAATTTAAAAATCAATTAATTTTTAACTGAAAATTAATTAAATTGCTATTTAAATTTCTATCACTATCTCACAGAAATGAGATTCCAGTCCATCTTGTACAATTTGTAATTTAAATTTAAATATACATACAAAAACAGAAATGAGTTAGTTTTAAAAGAAATCTACTATGAATATTAGTTTAAAATAGAAGTTATCTCACTAAACTCAAAAGCAAATTATTCAGAAATTCTTTAAAATTCTAAATAGCTAAAACTTAGCCATAACTAAAATTTTTAACTTCTATTTTTCAACATTTTAAAAATATTTCCATCAGATGTTATTAATCCACTAACTGGATTATGAGGCATTATTTCTTTACAGCACATGTTAAATAAATGGATAATAAGAAAATATTTCAAACAATTAATGAATACATTAGATATTATTGGAGATGTCCACTCTTTCCAGTGAGATCGTTGGCAAATCGAAAAATTTATAGAATGGAGAATTATCACTTTCTAGTATATATACTCTTAAGAAAGTATAGTAATCGTCAAAAAATTCGAGCCCGAGAGTTTGTCGATTCGCTACGTTTTAGATCTCCCAGAGTTCGAACAACACATTATGTCCGTCTTTTTCTGCTACAAAAATAACTCAAAACTGCTCTGAGCTAGATCATTGAAATTTGGTATATAGTCTTTACGCTGAATTTGAAGATTTCTATCAAATTTTGAGCAAAATATGTTCAGAGGAAGTCCGTCTGTCCAAATTTTAGAATATAATTTAACATGATGATTACAAAACGAAGAGAGCTAGATTGATAAAATTCAGTAACCAAATTTAACGTCTTTAGTGTAGATGGCTGCACATTTTGAGTGAATTCCAACTACAGGTTGGCAGTCTGTCGGTACTTTCAGAAATATGTAAAAAATTTAAAAACGGAATGACTTAAATAATCATATTTAGTATGGGATTTTTAGTATGGGATAATTACAATTGAAGTTTTGGGTCAAATTCTGTTTCAAGTGGTTGTAAAAAACGTATCTAAAACGTAAATTCGATTTTTGAATACTATTAATGCATGTCAGGCATTAATCGCCAATGATGGCACGATAGATTTAGTGAAATTGCTAATTTCACGCCAAAAGTTAATATTTCGTAACTGTTGCACGCCAATGCCATATGAGATGTAATCTGGCATGTAAAGTTTATTAGAAAGTATGTAAGAAACTTTTGGAGAAAGCATTCCCGCTGATTTTGTATTTAAATTTAGAAGGAAGCAATGAATTCTACCCTATATGGTAATACATTTTCTTTCTTAAGCAGCAATCGCCAGTTGAGTAGCATTAGTTGCTTATTTACCAATTTTATAAGATAGCATTTACAGAAAAACCCCATAAATTCCATTTTTTTTCTGAAATTTATCAGCTATGCTATACGCAGGTATAAGTAACACCTTAATCAATATATTAAAAATATATTTTTCGAACAATATTTCTAAATATAGTTTTCCCTATATTTAATTTTACAAAAGCAACAATTCAAACTATATATCTGCATTTCTAAGAATACTTCCACAAATTAAATTATTTTATTCAAAAATTTATCACAATCCTCACATAGTGAAAAATAAGTAAAGCATTGGCGCATTAATTATTATTAAATAAGAATTTACTTATGTTAAAATTATAATGCTTGACATTTTATTCAGCTCTTATATAATTTTCAGCCCTATCTTTACTTTCATTATTGGATAATTAATAAAAAACGAGAAATACCCAATATCCTTTTACCATAAAAGCATAATAATGGCAATTGTTATCTTTTTCAAACACATGTTCAACGGTTTTTTACTACATAAAAGAAACAGTTTTATCGATAATTTTATATTGTCTCTATGCGAGCTTTACAAAATCTCCCCAAAAAAATGGAGCCAAATCAATCCTTCCTCTCTTCGGAGCCGCTCTATAATTGGACAGGCGGCGAGGCAAGATGGCGACTCAACAGGTGAATGTCTCTGTTAGCTGATTAATGGCTTGGCTGATGGCAATCAAGTTGGTGACGCCAATTGACCGCGTTAAATGCTCTTTAAATGCATTTTTCTGGCGACGGCCGGACCACACCCAAAGATCATACATCTTATGAATTTTAAATATTTGCGATAGGTGTGAAAGAGTTGCGATCTTGTTTTCCGGGGATTCTTTTTCCTCAAAAGTAATTATTAAGGATTCTGTGGTGGGTTGAGCGGAATACTGATGACTGACTAAGATTAGGAAACAAAAAGTGTGGGTTTCTCTTGCATTGTATTTAAATAGGAATGAATGGCGTTTGTATTGAACTGTGTTGTTAGTCATAATCATGCTCGATTTTTTTTTTCTGTTTTTAAGAGATGATGAATTGCTAATGGAACTAAGCGATACATACGTTGAATGATTAATTAATCCTACATAACATGGTTTTATTTTTTAATTATTAACTAGGAATTTTTGTATAAATAAATATAAAAAATATAGAAAAAACTCTTTTCTAAATTCATATTAAGCTTAAATATATAGTTTTCAAATAATAAAAATGAAACGAATTTTAAAGCATGCTTTTTCTGCGTACTATTAAGTAAAAAATATTTCATTTTATCAAAAAAAAAAGTGAAATGCCCCGAACAAATTATAAAAATAATAGGAATATGATTAAAATTCCAAGTAAATTCGAATTTTACTCGCATTTATAGTGCATTCTTATTTTTTAAATAAATATTTAGAAATTTTCTATTACATGGTATTAATAGTGTCTTTATATTCGTTTAAATTAATTTCAATTCTTCACAGTTTTACAACTAGGTTTTAACTTTTGTATTTTTGATTTAAAAATGAATTTTTACTGTAAAGAAGAAAAATAAAAATGTTTTGTAAGCAATTTTTTTTATACTTTTAGATCTTTTTTATGTTATTATTTTCAAGTTTCATTGCATTACCATCGCACATTATAATGGAATATCATATATAATTTTTATTAAATTAGCAATCAGATAAAATAAAATTTTAATTAAAATCAATCAACAAACAGTTAATTAAAAGAATTGAAAAGTATTCAATAAAAATAGGTTATTAGCATTTTTTTAAATGCTTTAATATACTTACATTTCTCTTATTTATTTATTCTTTCTATTTTATTAAATATTAAGAATAAATAAATATTTTATTTAAATTCTTTATATCTAAATTTTTATATTTCTATTAAAATTCTTTATTACTATTTTATAAAATAAAATTTGACATTTTTTTAAATGCCATACTACTAAAGAAATTCAAATTTGATTTTTTTATCAAATTCCTTGTTTTGAAAGATAGTTTATATTATTATACGCTAAATGGTAATTCTTTTTCTTATACCTACTTAAAGAGGATTTACCAACAAATATAATTTATTATATAAAGATTTATTGAATTAAAAAAATTCCATTCTGAGGAAGCGATATTTATTTTTTTAAACAATTTAGCTAAGCTTTCTTATTCACTTTTTCAAAGAAGAGATCCCGATTTTCTTGACTTCTTACAAAGATTATTTTCTTTTCAAATATAAATGGTGAAAATATTCCATTCACAGCATTACAATCAGAACAAGTTTCATAAGACTCTTTTCTGTTTAAAAAAGCATCTTTTGTTGAGGCTACATAAGATTATATTGTTCTGAAAAGAGTAATCCTCATTTTTGCCTCCCCCACCCATTACTTTAACTATTTTTGATAGTTCTCATTCATTGTATTGATTAAATTATTTTCAGTACTTTTTATGTGCTTGTTTTGAAAGGGATTCATATCTTTCATGAGCCTCAAAATGAGTTAAATGCAGCATAAAATTTATAATAAAATGTTTTATAGCAAAACGATTTAAGAACAATAAGTTATTGAATTCATTGTATGTGATAATTAATGATAGTTTCTATTAAATTCAATTAAATAAATTAAACGCATTAAAGAAGGTGAAAAATTAAGGATTTTTACCGTAATTGCTGACGTTGTTTTTATATCATTTATTTGTGCTCGAAATCAAAAATTATTTGTTCGTATAATAAGTCTTCAGAAGATATAAATCTCCATTTTTCTAAATTTTCTAACATGGCAAGAGAAATTTTATTTTCTAATAGTAAGAAATTGTTGGGGAATTTTTATTTTCTAATATACATAAGAAATTATCTTAATGTGTAGTTTAAATACAATACTATTTTTGATGACGTACCCCGTTTTAATCTCCCCTTCCTTGTATGTTACAGAACCAGTTTTATTGTCCTGTCTATTGGTCAATGAACAGAATAATTTTAAGACTGCATGAAGTTAAGTGAAATTTGGTATCATGGTATTTAGACAAAGATGGCAAATTTCTATCAAATTTCTGAATGAAATTCATCTTTAAGAAGTCTGTTTGTCCGTTCATGTTCATGTGAACACGATAAATCACAAACAAAAGATTTAGATGCTTGAAATTCGGCATACCGTTTTACCACCAGACTTACGAATTTTCTTTCAATTATGGGACTCTCTTTATGAGGGGATGTTTGTCTATCACTCTTTTTATTCTTTAGAAAGTGAATTCAATAAGTGCAATTAGCTATATTAGTGAAACTCGGTATGTTTTCATGATGCGAAATTTGTAACTCCGGTATCAAATTTTGAGCTCGATAAATTAAAGAAAAATGTTAAATCCATTAGTGTGTGGGGGGGAGGGAGAGGAGCATAGCCCTATTAGAATAATTTAAATATGTAACTCATGTGTTAAACAGGCGAAACAAAATGAAATATTTAACAAATAAACAAATATAACACAAATACGAATATTTGAAATATGAAAAAAAAAAAGAAAATACGTTCTTTATAATATCTTACCATTTTCCAAAGTTTAAAAAATTTTACTATTTTTTTAAATGTATTTTCATAAATTTAATCTACATTTTTATGGGTTTTTTCCTCAATTTTTTTTCTTAAATTGAAATTATTACATCGATTGAAATTTTATAGGAATCATACTATTTCAAAATTTCAGAAAATTCCTAAACTTGAGTGTGACAGGAATATATTTTTTATCATTTGTTTCAAATACATTATGTAGTTAAATTTCAATTTCTAGTTGAATAATAATAATTTTAAAATTAATATATTAGTCAATTGTAACATAGATTTTTTTGTTTCATTATTTTCTAATGTTTTTATTACTTAAATGAAAAAATAACTCCCAAATTTCTAAAATTATAATTATTAATTCTTTTAATTTTAAAGATAGTAAAAAAATGGTAAAGTATATGCATAATTTGTGTATGTATGAATTAAGTGAATTTGAATAATATTTTATTTTTTAAAGAATCTTAAAGTTCGTATCCCCAGGTTTTTAAGCATTTTTAGAAAATTTTATTTCATTTACAAGTTTTATTTCACTTTTCACGAAGGAAAAAAATTCGTTAAGTTAGGAGCCTAAGTAATTGGAACTATTTAATGAAAAAAGGTTTACGTAATTATTCATATGACCCTCTAGTCTGAATTATCGCAGTATGATAATGATATAGATTTAATTCGTCTCCTTAATCGCCATTTTTTTAAATTAAGCTAGCTATGGCAAACAATATTAAATACACAAAATACATATTTAATATTATAGCCGCAAGCATGTGTATAAATTTAATAGCTAAAATAATGAAAATATATTTAAAAATATTAAATCGAGGGGAAAAAACTGCGCAGAAATGAGTTTTGAATTTTAAAGTGATGTAAAAATAGCTTCTGCACTGTAAAATGTTCTGAAGTTACGGAGGAAAATCATTTAATGTTCAATTAATTTTTAATTAAAAATCTAATCAAAATTTAAAAAAATGTCTTTCTTTATGAGCTTTATTATCGAAGAAGTAGCTGCACATTAGATTTGGTAGCTGTATATACAATAATGTACTCTATAGAGCATTTGAAGAACTTTGTTCTATTAATTTCAATTAATCGAACAAATCTTCATTGCGTGTTTATTTATTAGTGTAATCACAATTTTTTAAATGTATTTTTGGATTCAAATTCACCAGTCTATAATAGCAATGTGAGTCGACTAAATTCATCTCGAGTTTAAAGAACATGATAAAAATAATATTTTTTAGAAAAAGATTTTATTTGTATATTAAAAAATTTAAAATAAATTTTCATTAAAAGTTTGAAAGTAAAAAAAAATATATGATAGGTGGATACGCTTTTAAAAATGCTCAAAATAAATAGAATTTTTATTAAGTGGTTAACTATTTATCTGTTTTGATATTTGCTATAGATTTAAATTTTATTTCCACTATTTCATACCTTTACAATTTTGTTTCAACTTACAGGATTCCAATATTTTTTTTTACTTCTTAGTTCGCTGACAATTGATGTTTTTAATGAAAGTTTTATTACTATTTTCTATTTTTTTTTCAATTTTAATTATACTTAAAAATTTACTAAAATAACCTTGAAACGATTTCTTCCATATTTTCCATCGGGTAACATTCCTATATGAAATAAAAATTATAACTTAGCTCATAAGAAATTAAAATGTGGTATAGTTTTTGGTGAAAAAGTTATCAGATCCGAAATGTGAATGAAAATTTGATATATTATTCAACATTTACTAACATAAAATTTATAAAATTTTAAGAAATCAAATAATTTTTTTTCTCGATACCTTTATCACATCCTTTTATCCCTTACTTCAGCGAAATTTTGTTTGAAAGTTCCAACCGAGTTCATTAGGTGTTTTTTTTTTTTACTTTCTAGTATACGAAGCTTTGAGAAAGCATAGTAATCACCAAAAAATTCAAGCTCGAGATGCTGGATGGACGAAATTTGGTATATAGTCATTACACACAATTTGCAGATTTTTATTAAATTTTGAGTAAAATCTGTTGAGAGGAAGTATATCTGTTCGACTCCGGCGTCCTCACATAGGGGTAGCGCATCTTCCCTGTAACCTGGGCGTCCTGGGTCCCGGTTCGGGCATGGTGGTTCTTCTGTTCTATCTGTGAGATGTGTGAATGTGCCCCCCTGTAAAAAGTGGTTGTGCAAGCGAATGTGATTCATGAGTAGCTAAGACGTACTCTTGGCCCTAGTTGGCGCTACAAAAAACAAGAGACGATCCCTTGGTTTAAAATCACTGATTTCGTCAGCGATCTTGTCCATGGCAAGTGTCATTATAAACAACAACAGCAACAATATCTGTTCAGCAGTTTGAGAATAAGATAACACGATAATTACAAAACGAAGAGAGCTAGATAAATAAAATTCGGTACACAGATTTAGCATTTATACTGCAGATATCTGTCAAAATGTAAACCAAATCGAACAAGGGGTTGATCGTCTGTCGGTTTTTATTTTCAGAAACATGTAAACGCGATAACTTAAAGACACAAATATATCAAATTTGGTATGGGATTTTCCGACAGCAATTGCAATGATATGTCAAATGAATGCAATTATGTGTTAAATTTTTGTTTCAATCAGTTTGGAAAATTATGAATAAAGAACAAATCAGATTCTCAGATATCATTAACCGCATGCAGGCATTAATCGCCAAATAACTCGCCAAGGATGACACGATACATTCAGTAAAAATGTTATATTCACGCTAAAGGTTAATATTTCGTCCCATTACTATTGTAGGCCAATGACTTGCAAAGCGTTCTCTTGGATACCACCATTATTAGAGAATACGTGACGATGTTTTGGGGAGACTACTTCCGCTGGATTTATTTTTTAATTTTAAACGGAAAGAAAATGTAATCTTTTAAAAGATCAGAATTGCCTTCTTCCCACCATCTGCCTACTTAAATGTTAATATACATCCGAAATCTGAAGGAAGTCAGCCCAGTTACACGATAATCCTTTTAACTATCTTGCACTTTAATAGACTTTTTGAAAAGGTGATTAATTCTAAATTGCAATAGGGTTTAAACCGCAAAGAGGTACTGAATAAAGATTGAATGATGATATACAGGGTGTTTCAGTGAACCGTTTCAGAACTTCTAAGAGGGGTAGGGCAACTCGAAATCATAGAGCAATGTGGGGTCGGAAATGCTTTCCTCAAGAGGTGTTGCACACAGAAGCATCATAAAGAAAAGAGACCGTAAATGAGAAATCGTTTTAATAATACATGAAAAGAAGTAAAAGGTACATGGATTAAAGTAAGTGTTCGAAGTTTCTTCCACGGGCTACAATGCACGCCTCACATCTCCGACGCATGGACATCCGAACATTCTGGAATACTCCAGGCATATCTCGAATCTCTCTGGCAGCTACTGCGATTCTTGCAACGAGCTCCTCAGCAGTGTCAACAGGGGTGTCATAAACTAGCGATTTCATATGACCCCAGAAATAAAAATCAAGATATGATAAGTCGGGTTAAAGGTGGATCGGACGTGGGGGTCCCGTGCGTTGGCCTGCTCGGTCACCCGACTTATCATGTCTTGATTTCTTGAGAAACTTCGAACACTTACTTTAATCCATGTACCTTTTGCTTCTTTTCATGTATTATTAAAACGATTTCTCATTTACGGTCTCTTTTCCTTATGGTTCTTCTATGTGCAACACCGCTTCAGGAAAGCATTTCCGACCCCACATTGCTATATGATTTCGAATTGTCAGGATGTACCCTACCCCTCTTAGAAGTTCTGAAACGGTTCACTGAAACACCCTGTATTTTCTGGTTTCTGGCTTCTTTTCACTTTCAAAGGAAAAAATGTCACGCATTCTACATAATTACAGGTAGTTTCATATTCTTAAATTTTTGTTAAAATATTATGAATTATAAAATGTACATTTGGAAGTTCTGGAACATATATCGAATTATTTGTCTATGAATATAGCGAAAAAAAATTAACTTGACTGAAGCCAAAGCTTTTCATAATTGTCTTTATATTTTTCATTATTTTAACATAAATAAAAGTCATTATGTCAGTATCTAAGTATGTTCTGCTTCTCCTTCTAATTGAGTAAAGCCAATTTAATCTAACTTTGTAGAAAGAATAGTATAAATTTTTCAAAATACAAAAGTTGATTAAGTATTTAATTAATTACAAATTAATTGAAATTTCAGTTGAAATTGTATGTTTCTATAACTTTAGAACGAATTATTCCACAAAAAATATATTTATATAAAAAAATTCAAAGTTTTACTTTTCTAATGATATTATTTTTTATTAGATCATCTACTTTTAATGATCTAATGATTGTTTTTAATTGTCTTTCCATTAGATCATTTACTTTTGCCATAATATAATGAGACCACTTATACCATTTATGAATTTTTTCTTCAATTTTTATTTATTTTCAAATTTAAGGAATCATTGATTAATGCAGACAATTTTAAAATAAGTAAATTTATAGATAGTCCATTGCTTACTTTATCAATGTGACTTTGAAGT
>JAPMOR010064044.1:232313-233595 GCA_026543865.1 Argiope aurantia
TTTATTAAACCTCTTTTTTATTAAGATTTTATATTTAAATTAGTTTAGAATATTCTCATGTAACAGAAGTGTTATTTCAATCTTTAATGAAATCAAAGTAGAATTTAATTAAAATATAATTATTCGCATGCTAATGGAATTTATCCTAAATGACTTTTTTCTTTTTTAAATTGTATTTAGCTCTTCTTTCTTTCTTCCTTTTCTTCTTTCCAGCCCTAAATCCATAATTTAGAATGTGGATATAATCAAGAAGATGAACAAGAGTATTAGCACAATGTAATATTTTTTATTTACTTGTATAATCGAATCAAATGTCAAAGATTCAATTTAAAATTGCAACAAGAATACAATAAATTTTCTAACTGTCGTTCCTCCGTGAAAAGTATCGTACCAGGCACTCTCTTTTATTCTTCCTCTTCATGTTACTGGTTTCAATTTTTTGAAAACAGTACTATTTATAAAAAGATCTTATTTAATAAAAATTTATATATTGTAAATTGTTAAAATCTCTAAGCCTTTAATTACTTTGTTTTGAAAACTTATAAATGTGAATTATTTTGTTTTGAATTATGTGATAAACCGATCTGAAGATTTGATCATGCAAAACTTCGAAAAGAATAAGGCCGGTAAACTCAAATATTCTTAAAAATTATTCATTATTCATATTTCCATTGCTATGAATAATTAATAAAACAAATAATAAAAACAAATGATTCCAAATTTGAATCAAATTCCACCTTCGTCAAAATTAAAACTTTACTTCATTCACATTTCGATTTGACACCGATATATTTAAATCCCTCCAGCGAATAAAATGTGGACAACATCTTCACATCCCAGGAAGTGAACGAATATCGCTAATCGTCTTTTCCGGAAAGTATTCAGCACCATTTCATTTCCGCCGAAAAGACACCCTCTTCGGACACTTTAATCCTTTAAGACTTGACTTCCAATGCTTCGGGCGGCCATCTCAATTCCCCGGCGGATTCAACACGCGACAAATCCCTCTATAATGATGAATTTAGATAATGAAATATTCCGTCCACCCTTACCCCCTTACTAGCTCCCTTCTTGGACAATTCGCAGCTACATCATTTCAAGGGACTAACATCTACTACTTTTAAGTGGTTGCAGTTTGGAAGAGGACATCAGATCTCGCAAGTGGAACACGTGGATGAACTTTCATTATCGAAATGATATCGTTTGCAACTACCTTTCCCACCCACCCCGCTGCAGTAATTCTTTTATGTTCTTTCTCAACATGGACACACATTAATGGGAG
>JAPMOR010064044.1:238913-263275 GCA_026543865.1 Argiope aurantia
GCTGCATTTATATTTATGCTTCTACAATTATTTCTACTGATGCAACAATTATATTTACAACTCTACAATGAACAAAAACAGAGTATCGTTGCTGCCAAATGAATATCTATAAATTACGTACTTCACTAAATAAACCTTCTTTTTTCCCGATCGCTGTGGCATCATCTATTTGATGAAGTAGAGGTCGCAAATACTATTCCGTGTTCTTTTGTGTTAGCAGAATTACAGTGGCATTGCGAGAAAGCTTGGAAGCAATAATAAACATGGACCTCTTTGCTCACGGTTTAAGTATCGTAATAATTTCTGATACGATAAAAGATGATATTTCCCTGTCTTTTATACATTCTGCGCTAAGTACTTTTAGCAGTAAACCTTCCGTTGGGTGATAGATGATGCAATACAATAAGTGCACTTCTTTTCATTTAGGGTGCTTGGTTGGAAAGGCTGTATTTAAGGGGAAGGTAGACTCAATTAGGCTGTCTCGCAATTTACTAATTTAGAGGTATTAAATTTTGAATTCATGTACATATTGGAATATTAATACTATAAATATATTTGAATGAATTCTTTCATACTGTATAAGGGTTTTACATTTTTTTTATAAATTCTATTATTTATAAAAGTTAAAATATTTCATAAATTATTAATACATTTAAAAATTTTCACTTAATTTTACATCTTAGCACATAAAAATATATTAGAAACAAAACTGTTTAGTATATTAACTTTTATATTTCATTTAAAGATTAATTTTTTTCTGAAAACATTCTTATGCAAACATATACAGAACTTCCATTCGAATTCTGTGCTCATCTGAATAGTAAGTGATTATCTAAAAGAAGCCGAAACTAAAATGCATATCTAGATTTATTTTAATGTTTAATAAGAAGACTTATTACAATATATATAATTTTCTGAAATATAAACACATTTAAAGCGTTTAAAAAATTCAAATCTAAAAAAAGTATAACTGTAAGTGCAATTATCAAAAATGTATTCACTCTTCTGAGTCCATTAATTATTCATTTTATTTTACTGTTTTGATATTATTTTATTTGCATATTGTATACCTGTAGTCTTGGCAGGAATATTGCCATGCATAGTTTTAATTAAATCTTTTATGACTAAATTTATCTTACAATTTAATAGGAAGTAATATATAATTATTACTAATTATATATTATTTCCCCAAATATTACAATATTTAAATAGTTTAAAAAGACTTCATACTTATGATACTTCATTCATTTTATTTCAGAATTTCATTTTATTTCATGTTATTTTATTTGCATACAAATCGTATTTGCATGCCCTCGAACTGTAGTTTTGGCGGAACGTTGCAGTGTAACAGACATTAAAGTCGCGTTTAACAATTTGTTTTGTTTATCATGTACACGAACATTTTTAATGGAGACGAATCCTTAACATCAAAAGTGTAACTAAAAGTTTAAGAGCCTGAATGATCTATTTAAAATTGCAAGCTGTCTTTTGCGATAGTGTGATTTCACTTTCATATTCCTCGTGTAAATTTTTTTTTGAACTTTCAACAACGGTAGAAATTCACGTGATTAAGCATTTGATGAAACAATGAAAAAGGCTTGAATTTCATTTAAAGGCTCTTGATAAAAACTACGGAAAAGAAATATAAACAATTGTCAAATTCAGAAGATAACTGCATGGCAGTTGAATAAGTACCATTAAAATCAAAAATTTTGAAATTTTAAAATCCCGTAGGAAATACTTTTGTTCAACAATAATTTGAGTAGTTGAATAGTTATTATGGGAAATGCCAACGTTATGTCTAATTTTTAATTATTTAAATATTTAAAAAAATAAAGAAATCACTCTGAAGTGGGCATTCCGGCATATTACAGACAAATTTAACAGACGTAAATCAAACAATCTATCCTGTATAACTTCTGCGTAATTTTATCTATAGTTAGTTTTATGAAATAATGCATTATAGGTATTGTTTTTAGATTTGATAATTTTATTACTGTACAAAACAAGGCGAACAAGTTTTAAATATATGTTGTGTAACAACTGGAGACGTCATTAAATAACATGAGCAGGTATAATTTGAAATGCGCATTCAATTACCTAACAAACTCTCGCATCCAGAATCTGCCAAAATCCCATTACAGCTGGCTGCGAGATTTCGACGGCAGTCATTTTAAGATCTAAAACCATTTGCTCATTTATTCTGATATAAATTAAATATGACGGGAAATAGGATTTGATTTAGATTTTAAACGTATTGTTAACAATTATTATAAATCATATATCAGTTCAATAAAAGATTATGAATCATGTATTTGAAATTGCTTGTCTGGCGTGACTGAAGTAGCACTTGTTATGCCACGTTTGTAATTTAGCAGAATACTAAATTATTGAGAGGAATATCCGAAGTTTAGAAATGGATGATTTGAATTTCTAAACCCTTAACTGTACAATGGAATTTTGGCTTTGTATTTCATACGAACTTGTTATCCACTCGAATTTTTTTACTATTTTTAAAGTCATGGGAGATAACAAATTCATCAGTTTCAAATATCTATAATACTACTATTTTACAATTGTTGCTATTTCTTAATAAAGTCAGAAACCAGAAAAAAAATAATATTCTTTTTGATCACATAATATGATTTCAATAATATAGTTTATGGCTATTATTTACTCGTTTACGAAGTATAGAAAAAATATTGTAAACGTTAAAAAAACAATTTGGCAAATGTTTCAGATCCTCTTGAGTCCAAAAAACATATTTTTGTCATTATGTCTGTGTTTAAAAATGCTTTGAACTAAGCGGATAAAATTTGGTTTATGTATATATTAGAAAAAAATTTTGATTTCTATCAGACTTTTAATCGAAATCCATTTAAAAAAATCTTAATGTCTGGTCATTTGACTACATTTTAACTCGATAATTGAAAAAATAATTAAGAGCTAGATAGATAAAGTTTGGTGCATTTGTTTAAAATCTATAATTTACATCCGTATCAAATTTCGAACTAAGTCCATCCATTCATTTTGTTTGTGCTTTCACTAGCAAGCGATTTCAATGACTTAAATCAATGAAATTAGATATGAGGCTTTGCGATTTCAACGAAAGTTTTGTCTCAAATTCTGGTTTTAGCCGGTCTGTAAAATAGTGTCCAAAATGCATATTAGCACAATATATACAGTAAAATCTTACTGTATATATTGTATATAATTGTATATACTGTATATAATCTTACTGTATATAGGTTAACGTTCAAATATCTGTATTTCGTAAATATTGCTAGCCAATGTCATGTAAGGAATTCGCAGCCTTAATCAAAGTTCTTAGGGGATAGCATCTTAACTTGGAAATATGTCATCCCCTTCCATAAAGTTTCGGAGAATATTATTGTTTTGAAACTCCCCCTGCTTGTTATTTTGGAGCAGTAAAGCACAAAAACACTGAAAAGAAGGTTGTTTAAGTTTTCATCCAATTTTTCAATGAAACAAAAATTTAGATGTTTTAGTTTCTTATCTAAAATCATATTTAAAAGTCTTGATTTGTTAATTAATTATTAATTAATCACATTAATTTAGAAATTAGATGATTTTTTTAAATAAGATAATGAATTTCTTATCTTAAATCTGTGTATAATAACCTTTTACAGGAATAGCATATTATTAACCGGAGAGAGACGTTAGGACTTAATATTCACTCTCCTTTATGATTTCTATGTCATATTATGATTCCTAATTCTTTTTTATTTAGTTAGTAGGAACGTTTTGGTGACTCTGCAATTTTCGGAATGTTCTTCAAATTCAGTAACAATTTTATTAAAAAAATTAAACTGATGGAAAATTGAGTTTTTAACTTATAAACACGATGTTCGCGCAACATCGGGTTTATAAGTTAATATATATGCCACCGACAAAATTTAAAACTCGACATTTTATTGAATGCTTAAATATTCTTGGGCAACATATGATACTAATTCACACATTTTAAGCCATTCCATTCATTGTCAAAAAGCAAACCGGCAAAATATGAAATATATTTTGGATTACTTTTATGATAAATAAAGTAAAATGCAATTCAAAATAAAGTTATTTCTTTTCGTGATGTAGCAATTAGCAATATTACATTTTGCTTTCTGTAATAAAATGGCCCATCTTGGATAGTACCTGCCTTGTGCCATAAAAAGACAATCAATCAAACAATCTATAATAAGAATGGCATTAATTTTGTATTATCTAATTATAAATTGTGTATTATCTTATTTACCTTTAAAAAAAACTTTTTATTTAAAAAACTTTTTAAGGGTATTTTTTTATAATTTTTATATAACATTTTTATTTTTGTAGAAATTACATTTATATAGCCTAGAGAAAGTATATAACATATTCAAATAATTTTTATATTTCATAATGCATTTAGCAATCTATAGAATGTCGTTGTTCTATACATTGTCGATACCACATATACACAAAAGAAAACACGAAAGAAATTAGTGAATAGCAATTTATTTGTTAAAATTTTCAGAGTGAAAGGGAAATAAGTTATAATACTTTTATTCGTGTACTCCACAGTCATCTTTGCGGAAGAAAAACAACTCGTATAATCATAATAAATTTCCGAATGCCACATTAAAAATAAATGGATCCAATTAATAATCTTACCATGTCCGGATTCTGAGAAAATATCCTCTCAAGTAATCCCCGACCACTTGCCGTGCAATGACCCACACCTCCTATATCCTCCGATGCCGTCCGTCAGTCATAAAATATGCATCCTCTGATCACCCCCAAAGCCTTGCAATTGGGAGTCCACCCCACGAGCCCCGCACCTGTAGATCAACCCCAGGGAAATCGAGCACGTGCGGGAGATGGCCGCTATGAAAAATATTCGTCTGCATTCATCGGATATAATATCGTCCATCACTCTGAACATACAAGAGAAGAAGGTTCCATACCAGTTAAGAATGCTGGAGATTATAGAACCGTTAGAACCATTATTTCCTAGTGGTGGAGTATTGTTAAGAATAGGTGGGAGATAATGCCTTTCACTTATGAGGATGCTGTACTTGCTTACTCTAAAAGAAACTTTCATCTTTGGTCATTGTAAGCATCCGGTATTTGATGAGCAGGTATCGATTGTTGCAAGTCTTTTATTAATCTACATTCAAGAGAAAGCATCATTTTTCTGACTTCTAGAATAGAAAAAAAGTAATATCTTCAGTACTTTTACTTCCTCCTATACAAAATATACAAACATAGAATAATGTTGTAATTGCCAAAATTTTGGTTGCGAGATTTTGATAAATATATAAGTTTTTCCCAGATACCAAGAAATTACTTTTGAAATCGCATGTCTGTCTGTCTGTGAATAGAATAATTCATAAATGGAATGAACTTGGCAATTAAGATTTTGATTGCTGTCCTTACACTGAATTTATAAGTCTGCATGAAATTTTGGACAAAGTACGTTGATTGGATGACAGTTTTCTCTGTTTGTCTATCTGTATTCTTTTGATTATAATTACAGAAAAGCGCAGCAAGCATGATAGTTGAAATTTGGTGTATGGTTTTGTCAAAAGAGTTATAGTTTAAAATATTGAATTTTATCGACTATTGGATCAACACCCTGTCGATTTTCTGATCCTATTCTTCCAATTTCAAAGGTTGCACGAGAAATTAAAAATTTTAAAACAAATTAAATTAATACTTTCATAATAGGGATTCTTACACAAAAATTTTAGAAATACATCATTTTAGATCTAAAGTGTCAAAGAAAAATATACTGTTACAATATGCATACTAGGTTTTTCTCGCAGTGCTGAAGCGATATTGGAAAAATAGGATATGTCATCTACCATTCTTGAAGTCTGATGTGGCGACGGAATGAGAGAATTTTGTCGCCATTTTTCCCAGCCAAATATATTAGTAAAGAAATAAAGAAAGACTAGAAAACCACTTGTCTTCACTGTGCTACTTACTACCTTTTTGTTTCTTACTAGAACTGAATGTTCAATTCATCTCAAATTTTCTTATCTGCTTGAGAAATACGTCTTAAATTTTTCTTTTAGTGGCTTCTTTACAGCTGCACAATTACATGCGCAATCCTTGAAAAGCTCTTCTTTGTTGTTGTTGTTTTTCACAGCTTTGAGCGTGAAAAATTGGAGAAAAATTGTATGATTGCAATGCGGCAAAACATCTTAATTAGTTGATCGGTTTATTTAAAAACTTAAATGCTATTAAGTCGAAAGTAATAAATTTAGATAATCGTTTAACAATACAAATTCCATAAATATTTGAGTGATAATTAACAAATAAAGGCTTAACAAACACTTATTTCATAAATATTTAAGTGATAAGTAACAAATAAATGTTTAATAAACACTTATTCAATAAATAAATATTTTACAAGTATTGCATTTATAAATATTTGAGAGATAAAAAGACATTGCTATTCACTTTTTTCCTGGCACCGTTATTTGAAAAGATGAAATTTTTTAATGGATTAAAGAATTAATTATTTTTAGAAATGTTTTTGTTAATTATGAATGATTATTCAAAAATTCTCAGATATTTTCGGTTTGAAATGAAATATAAAGCTAATCTATACTTATAATAAAGCTCAATGTGTGTGTGTGTGTGTGTGTGTGTGTGTGTGTGTGTGTGTATGTGTGTGTGTGTGTGTGTATGTTGGCGCTCTACAGGACAGATCATTCAACCTACAGCTACCAAATTTGGCACGTGTATACCTTGGAGGCCGGGAATGTGCACCTGGGGGTTATTTTTTCGAATTTTTAACTAGAATTTTATTTATTTAAAAATTAAGCAAAATTTTGACGTGTTTCTGCTATAAATTCCGAAAATATTACAGCACAAAAAAGATTTTAACATGAAGTTAAAGATCAAAAATTTATCTTTTAAATGACACTAATGTTTTAATCTTAAAATTAAATTTATATTTTTAATAAATTTTTAAATAAATATTTTAACTTTGTTTTTCAATAATTTTTTTCGTAAAAAAATTAAAATTAAAATTAAGCACGTTTCGCATTCATGGGAAAAAATTAGCTTTTTTCAAAGTGTTGCCATCACATTGATTAAAGCTCCAATTAAAAATAAATTAAATCTTTTTGGAAATGAAATCTGCAAAAACATAATTTTCTGCACGTGTTTGTAGGAAATGAAACAAATATGATATATTATTTTTTCTAAAAAATAAATTCAAGAAAAATTATTTTATGATCTTTTACACTGTCTATATTATTAATTCAATAAAACAGTTTTATTTTAAGGCAAGTTTTGTTTAATATGAACAGGATATCCATTCAAATCAGGGCCACACAGCTGATTTGTAAACCTTTAGTAAGTCACAGATCTGCTAAAATGGTCTAAATAAAAAATGATTATATTTTATGTAACTTGATTTAATAAATGCTCTAATAAATAACGAGTTTTTGATTTTACATTAAGCTTCTGTTGTGGAAATTACGAATAACAAGATGTTCTTGAAACATTAATATTTTAAATAAAAAGAGTTAGTTTCCAATCAACTAAATCAATCACTTAAACTGACTGATTTATGAAAATTTGAATATCACTATTCAGTAAAAAAAGGATAATTTTAGATTTTCCATCGATCGTTTCAAAGAAAATACGCATATCAGCGCGCAGGTTTCTCAAGATTAATTGGCCTAAGATTATGAAAAAGTTGAGTTTTTCTAAATTTTTAACATTCAAAACTTCATAAATAAGTCTTAGTTGATCGTGGAAAACAGAAACATTCATTCATTTATTTAAAATTTGGTGTGTCCAGAATATTTCTCAGAATATGATAACTTATTGCATTAAATTTAGACTTCATAATTCTTGAAATATATTTATAGGCCGGAACAAAATATTATTATTGATTTCATTTCAGTCCTTTTGAAAGCAAAACTAAAAACTGAATTTTATGCTGAATCTGATAAATTTTTGTTGAATTATTGTTTTAGATATTACATAAATTATGAAAAATATTTTGTAGTTCACATAAGACTTAAATACCGAGCGATTCTGTTTGCAATACTCATATTCAGTAATAATAATAATAAATAAATAACAATAAAGATGATAAATAAAATAAAACGCTTGTTTTTATTAAAAAATATCTTTATGTTAATTGCAATTTCATCATTTCCACTTTAATTTAAAGTTGAAGTTTTACCGGAAATGATAAATTAGGTAAATATATATAGTAAATTGAACGAAACGATCTAAACAACAGTATGTTTGGTATGACTATCAAAATTGGAAGATTAAAAATGTTTTGTTTGAGAATCTATTAAGAGACCAGTTACTTAAAATATTTAATTGAAAATAAATTGTAGTGAGCTGTAATACTGGCGAACCGGCTGGTCGCCAAAGGCGGCTAGTAAATTAAATAAACATGCTACGTTTAAAAACACGATGTTGTTTATAATTTTTAAATGGTACTCATTTAATAGGCTTATTTACTAACATTTCTAAAGATATGAAATATTTAAATACCAAAAATAAATAAGGAAGTCTAAATGTAATTGCATTGTAATTTGATTTTGTTGTGTCTAATTACTTATTATATGCTTACTATGGTAAAATATTTTAAAATAGGCAAAAAAATTATATTTTATATAACTTAAGACAATAAATTCATTACTTGAAATATACATTTTTATACATTGCCTTAGTCCTATTTGTTAAAGTAAAATATTTTTGTCATACCACATTTAAAAAAATTCAATTCTTCTGTGATTAAAACTGACAGCGTTATGAAGCTTTGAATATCATTATTTTAGTCAATTTCAATGGTCACTTTATGGCAGATCCATCAATTAATTATAGACGTTCATTCGAGTGGACAGTTGATTCACCTAAAATATTCAAATTTAAAACTCAGTACCTCAATCAGTGTTGACACCAAAAGAGTGGAATCTTTTTTATATTTAAAATATTTGTGAGAACTGTATATGTTTCTAAGCATAATTAATAAGATCTGGAATAAGCATAAAAATGCATATTTTAGTAATTTTGTCAACGATATATTTATTGACTCACACAACGCAAAATATTTTTTTTATGTCCCTTAAAGCAATTTTTTGCAATTTGCATGTATGGCAATCGCTAACTGTCTAGAATAAGTTATTGGGCAACCAATACATACGAAATCAGCAATGAACCCCTTTCCAGCAAAAGGCCATACAGAACTGGAATGTGCTGGAAGAAAAGCTATTCCAACAACATCAGACCACTTAGACACCAAACCTCCCCCCAACACCACCTTAAGCTGCATAAGCACCACGTGTAGGGTCGGGGATAAACCTCCAATACCTGAGTGTGATATCATCTGTTGTGTGCAAGCAGCAGAGTATTTGTTTATCATGCCCCCATTCAGAACTACACCACCAGAAGATTGCCTGTTTCACTATTTTCCATTTGAAATATAACATTCGTTTATAAATTTTTTATAGCATAATTAGCTCATTGCAATAACAATTAAACAAAATTCACGCTTAATATTTGCACTTAGAATGCAAATTCATTATGGCATTATTTCATCACATTAATAATCAAACAACAATAAATTTCTAACGATTTAAAAATGAGTTGTAGGGCACTGTTAAAGTAGACATCCAATATGTACATAATGAACTTTTAGCCGCACAAAAAATCTTAACATTCCTGAAAATGGATGCACCATCTAATTATATTTTGGGTATAACCAAACATATTGCTGAAATCGGCCTGACTTAAGTATGAGAATAATCTTAGAATTCATATCTACCTATGTTCATAATAATAGACAGGCAAAAAGTTTTTACTTATTAATTTTGCTATCAATCATTGACGTTATTCTCGAAGATACGATTATAAGCGATTATAGTTTGCTCTAATCAAACTGTATCTTAAATTATCTAAATAATAATCACTCTGATAGAATAACCCAAGTTATCAAGACAGAAACGCTATGGGTAAGATTTTAAAGCATCGGCAATAATCAAGAACAATGCATTTAATAGAGAGCAAATATTCCCTTCGGCGACAACTCTAAACGTAATTGCCAATTTGTTATATTGCACCATTCACAAAACCCTGAACATATATCAGGATCTTCTCACAATTATCTCCAAAAATTCCTTTTACTCAAAACCAGCTAGCAATTACCACCGTTTGCAAATAAAATCAAACCAACGACACTTCTAAACACCTACCAGCAGTCATTACAGCTCCTTTTAACAACCCCGCCAAAGTACTCCCATCCAACAAGCTACGCATAATCCCAATCGCTTAAAGCTGCATAAAATAATACTTAAAGAGCCTTTATACGGCAGCCCGAAGCCAAGGTGGACAGCGATTCCGACAGAGGGTGACACGCCCAGAAGAGCAGCAGAGGCATGGAGTAGTGTCGCGCAATCATCTATTTATTAATTATTCGCAGTCCTGGAGCGCTTTTGCATTTGCCTGATGACTATCTTCCTGATGACGGCATTACTAGAAGGGAAGGTTAAGTTATGACTCCCGTTTTCATTTTGAGGATGGCACGTGATTTCTTGATAAGGGCTGGATTGTGGGACATTGTGATGGATTAGGGGTTTTTTTATGGAGCCTTGTTCTGTTTTTTGGTAATTCCAGAGATGTATTTCTAGGAAAAATGAATTGGTGCATAATTACGAATGTTCATGAATGAGGGTACTTATAGTATTTGCAACAATTTTTGTATAAAATAAACAATAAATGTATAAAATTATTCTTCAGATTACATCTATCCAAATTCCGAGGTATCATCTTGAGGTGGATACTTTAACGAAAATGTAAGAAAATACTTTTTTGGCCATTTCAAGTTATTGGAAAATAACTGATGTAAATTTAGACCACTTGATAATTGCCTTATTTCCTTCAGAAGCAACAAAGCCATCAATCTTATATGTTAGTAGAAGCGATTCAGCTTAATTTCGCTAGTTTAATGCCCCGATTTGAAGGGAACAGAGAGCTATTTTGAGATGGATTTCGTAATTCTATTATTTGGTCAGATGACCGACGCAAAACCTGAGTCGGTATCTCAAGATATAATTCTAATTTCTATTCCTTTTATTCACATTAAAGCAGAAAAAAAGGGTTTGACCCTCTGTGTCTGCTTAGGTGTAATTCTAGGATCATATATACAGTGAGTCTTTGGTTAATTTGTTTATGGACTTGGAATGTCACTTCCAGTTCCCAACGCTACTCTAAACCTTTGTATGAGAGACTAACATGGGTGCTAGAATTTGTTAATGATGATGTTTTTATTCGTCTGTTAACTAAGTATCGTAATCATCCCGCCATCGCAATTACCGAGAAAAGGACAAATAATTTTTCCTGATGAGAGGGGGATTTTAAATCTAAAAGATTAGATAGTAAATGCTAAATAATTTACATGATTCTGCAAATAGAGGTTAGAATTTTCTAGTATGATATTTATATTGCATACAATAAGAAAACAAACAAATTAGCAATTCTTAACCTTTTTCGTATCCAAGATTTCAATTTTAGTATCATTTTTACCCGAATCCCTCCCCTACAAAAGATTTTGTTGAATTTTACTACTCTAAAATAGATTTATAATTTTTAAATAATTAATATCAAAATACTTTACAAATTACTTAGGTCTTGACGGTACTATTTTAAAAAGTAAAGATTTAAAAAAATCTAAAATTTGAAATGTTAACTTTTTAAAAAGTAAAAATATATATATATATATATACAAGGGAGATAAGATTAAACACTTTGTAATGTAAAAATTCATCTAAGATAATACATACCTTAGCTAAAGAGAAATCAAAAATCGATTGATGGAAATTTTGAAAAAAATAATAATAATTGTATGAAATTGCTATATACTCGACCAAATAATATTTTTATAATAGATTTTTTATGCTATTCGGTATCAAGAGAAAATCTATTATAAAAGTCCTCGAATGCATTTCATCTATTATAAAGTTTTATTAAAGTGTCATTCATTTGATGAAATGCATTTTATTTCAATTATTCAGTGAAATAAGCATGCTGTAAATACACCTCCAGCACCAAATAAACGGGGCCGCGGTGGCCTGGTGGTAAGGTCTCGGCTTCGGAACCGGAGGGTTTCAGGTTCGAGACTCGATTCCACCGAAGAACCATCGTGTAAGGGGGTCTGTTGCAATCCGTCTTCACCAAACGTCCTCCCGCTGGTGTGGTGTGGTGTGGAGAGGGGGGTGCCAGCTCAGGTGTCGTCCTCGTCATCTGACCGCGGTTCAAAATTACGAGGTCCGTCCCAAAATAGCCCTAGTGTTGCTTCAAACGGGAAGTTAATATAACTAAACTAAACTAACTAAACTAAACTAAAGCACCAAATAAACATGCTGGAAATTGAGTTGAATAAATTAATTGATTCGAATGACCATTAGTAAAAATAGATTTTAGAATATATTCTATTATATGAAGTACTGAAAAACTATTAAACTATTGTTATTAAAAAATATCTTTAAAATATTTTTTTCTTTTACGAGCAGGTATGTAACAAATATGTTAATAAGCTAACAAACAAATAAATAAAAATACAAATATAACAATAAAAATAAAACAAACAAAATCTAGTTAATTATATCAAGACATGCTCAGAATTCCTTAAGAATGAAATTTAAATTGTAAAATGGAGTCACTAAGTCTACTCTTCTGAACACTCAGATATGAAATTTCGGAAGTGGTTCAGGTTTACAGTTCACATGTAACCAAAAATTCTTTATAAAATTAATACCACAAAAAATGGTAATTGCAACCTTATTTTAAACAATTAAAGTCAAAAATCTTGGTTTCAATTAACTTTGATAGGAATTTTCTGACTTTTTGTTTCTTAAAAATAAATAATGTTTCATGGTCTGTATCAAGGTTATTTAGGTTCAAGGATGTTCAATTAATTGGCATATCATTAATCTCTAATTGGGAGATACATTTGTTATAAAATATAATTTGAGAAGGATAATGTTCCTTCTTGTCACAAATCAACTTTTGAAGTAAAAATTTCTAGTATATCTGAAACACAATTATTCATGACGTTTGACTTCAAACACTATGAACACTACCAAAGCTGAAAGTTAACACTATCTAAGACATGTCCAATAAGTCGGTAGATATGTTCACTTTGTAAACAATGGCAAATTAAAATCAAGGCTTTCCGTGTTTCGGACATTCAGAATAATCCTCCAAACATGGCGTGTCAACAATACCAAAGAATTGCCAAATGATAATTAGAATTAAATAATCACCTAATCACTTTCCCTAATAAAGTAAGCATGCATTCTTGTTAACATTCTTCTCATCCAGAGAGGTTCGAAAAACCCACGCAGAAAAACATCGGCGTAATTGGAGCTGTTTAAGTAAGTAACCATCGTTAAGTATTGCTTAATTGTGCTGTTACAAACAGATCGAGTCGGGCACTAAGCATGATCATCACGTATGGGCCGCGCCCATGTTTAATGGAATTATTAATATGGAGCGCTCTCTGCCCGTTGATAAGGGAATGGCTTCGATTGTCTTGGCCATGCAGCCACGCGTCGATAAAGGGTTGAGCTGTAAACAGATTCGATGATTTGTGATCGGAAGGTCGTTAGAACAAGGTCGTGAGAGGTTATGAATATTGAGTACGGAGAGAAATAGCTAAATTGTCGTGGAAATCTTTCAATTTCGTAGGTCTTTGATAATAATTTCGTGTTGTGTTTCATTATAGGGAGGTTGATGCATTTTTAAGGTTCAATAACTTATCCTTTATTTTTTTTTCTTTGAATCGTATAAAATTATTTCATCGCAAGTGCAAAAAAAAAAATATTCTGTGAACATAAGAATGAGAGAAGCGACTCCTACTGTGGGATAGTAAAACCTCATCGTTTCTAATAACATAAGTAACATTCTTTATCCAATACATTTAATAACGCTTCGTCGCTAAGATTTCGATGCTTTTATACGTTTTTTCTTTACTTATAATAAAGATGAATATGTGTGTGTGCATGTGTCTATGTGCTGTCACTTTACAGCCTAGATCATTCGCCTAAAGTTATTAATCTTGCCACAAATATACTTTGGAACTTTTGAATATAATTATTGAAGCGATTTTTTTAAAATTTTAATTAAAAGTTAAATGTAATTTTAGAATTTTCCATGATAATTTCCAAAAGCATTATACTACAAAATTATTTTTTTCATTATCTTAAAATTTAAAAAACGATCATTTTAAACGATACAATAAAGTTGCTGTAAAATTTTTTGGGCTAGAATTAATTATCTTTTTAAGATGTTTTTAAGTATATTTTAAAACTATATTTTCATTGTTGTGAATGTAATCCAAACCGTTTTCATTGTTTCATTAACTATTTTATTGGATATTTCTTCCATTGTTGAAATCGAAGGAAGAATTCTGTTTATTATTTGCATAGTAAGAGCTGGCGTATAAAGTTTTTTTCTATATTCAATCAATTTAAAAAATATTTTAGGCATATATTGGATTAAGAATACAAAAATATGTAAGAATTCTGAATGAATATTAAATTTATAACAAACGATAATACAAAAACTTAAGAATTTTGGAAGAACATCAATTTTATTGTTGAAAGATACTAATAAAGTTGCAGATATTTTGTGATTTTTTTTCAAATTACGAATTACTACTGATATATTAATATAAATTATGAAACTTGCCAAATAAAGAAATGAATCATTTATCCTAAACACAAACCATTATTGGCAAAGCAGATTTCAAGGAAAAAACATACAAACAATATATTTACTTAAGTCTGAAAAGAATCTGCAAAATAGTTTATATTTAAAATATTACTTATATGGAGAAAAATGACAAATTTTGTATTGTTTTAAATTAGATTTTAGGCTAGATATGAAATAGCATAATGTATCCCTTTTTTTTGAGCTTTAGAGCAACTGACAGAAAATATTAGAAATGCATATCAAAATGAATGGAACTTCTTTATTGGAAATTAAATATTTTTGAAATATTTCGATTAAAACTTAAAGATATTTTGTTGAAGAAACCATCAAGACAAAATTATATAAAATATTAAGTTAAAACTTTTAGCGGTCATCAATCCTGGCGAATCAGTTGATCGCCAAAGGCGGCTAGGCTAGGGAAAAATCCATTTATTTATCGTAGTCTGTAGCGGCAGTTTCGATGAGAATATATTTTTGCTACATGTAAAAAAAATCAGTAAAAAGTCAAGAAAAAATCATTGCCTGATAATCATAGTCTCAACCCAATATAGCTCAAATCTGTGCGGAAAATTGGTGATTATATACAGAAGTGTTATGCATGAATATTGGAAAAAATGTAGATAGTATTCATATCAGACTATAAATTTAAGAGAGAATAATAATCCATAGATAAAAGCAGAACCTGGAATACAAGGAATCTCTTTTTTTTCTTAAACAGTTTTCTTTTTAGGTTATTATTTAAAATTATTTCTCTTTGATGTTAACGCAAAGAAAATGTTTCTCATTTTTTCGTCATATTGAAATTTTTTTTTCTTTTGTTGTTGATGAACATTTTATACCAAAATACTAACTTTTTAGTGGGAAATAAACATTTTTAGAAAACAATTTTAATAAAAATATGTATCATATATGCTAATTAATGTTTTTAAAAGCAGAAAATTCCCGATTTTATACTGGGAGTAAACTTTTGTGTTTATTAAACAATACGTACGCAAAGTGACGAGAAGAGGTTTAATATAAAAAATATAATATCACGGTTTGTTTTCTTTTAATTTATGGAACCTCCATTATTATTAGTTTTCTTGTATTGTATAATTCAGTTGTTCAGAGGAATCATATATTATTATTATTAGGACATCTTTACTCGGATATAGCAAAGGTTTGAAAATAATGGGTTTAACAGCTTAACTATCTTCCCCATTTGCCATACGTGCATTGATTTATCAAATTTTGATAGTTGTAAGCAAAAAACAAACCATTCATAACGATTATAATTCACTATTAAAATTACTTCGAATGCATAGATAAGTCAAGTATTCAATGGATTTCCATTTGAATCAAAATAAGAAAATATTTCCGAAATAGAAGGTGTTATCTTATTAGATAGTAAAGAAAACAAAACAGTTTAAGGGTTAATATAGACCTATTCTGTATCAGAGATGGTATCTCGAGGATAGAAAGAAATTCTATGGAGATTCAAAACTGTATTTGTTATCTGTTAATACTTTTCAAATCGAATTCATTTTTTTATTTTTCTATTCATTTTCAATCGAATTCATTCTATTTCAAAATCTACATGCCATGAAATGATGTGCATGTATAGCTGATGAGAACAAGCTCGAATCATGATTGTATCCAAAGGAAAACAGTCATGAATCAAGTTATAAAAGTCATCTTTTATGGAAATATTAGGGAAGGCAAAAATTAAAGGAAATGCGAAACTCTAGTCTCAAATTCTAGTTTCAAATCCTATTGTCAGTTTTTTTAAAGTTTGCTTTTAACCCTTTGCACTCGGATGGTGACTCTTACTCACCATTCAAGACCGTGCAACATTTTGACTTTTTATTTATTTATTTAATTTTGATTGCTAAAAATACCTGCAAAGGAATAAAAAGATGCAAATTAATTAAAAGGGAGAATTCAACTTAAAACAATTATATATGTCTATTCTTCGGAACAATAAACAAGTCTTTATATTAGGTGAATAATTATGCATTGAATTACTTTTCAGAGTGCAAAGGGTTAATTATATTTCATTCATAATATGCTCATAACAACATATTTAATATCACAGCAAGTGTAAATATAAATCTGATGATTAAAACAATGAAAAAAATTATTATAAAATTGCCTAAAATTTAAAAAAAAATATTTCAATTAGAAAAAAACACTATATGAAATAAATTTTTGTCATTGAAAAGGTTATTTTTTTAATTTCTAAGTGATGTAGAAAGGACATTTGTGCAATAATATGCTCCAAGGTTATTGATGAGAAAAATTACGTTTTCGATTAATTTTTTATCAAAAATTTTGAGAACCCTTTCTTAATGAGTATCTATTGCCAACGAAGTAACTCTCCCAAATTCAGCAGATTTAAGCTCGATGATCCCCTCTGCGCTACAGTTTTGGCTATTTTTGACAGAATACCGGATTAAAGACATTATCGTACTAAAAATAAAACAGCAAGAAAAGGGCGGATAAATAAAGAAATGATAAAATTATCCTAACCCTACAGTGTATCGTGAAATTTTGTCACACGTTTATGTTTCCATTTATATGCTTTACATGACTATCTAGAAGGCAACAACGAGTGTTTCGAAATTCTTTTTTAGATGCTTTTTGATAAACATTTATAGAAAAGACCTATATACATCAATAGTGAATTAGATGTAAAATGGAAAACTGGAAAAGTCAAGATGGCTGTTGTATGAATAGTTCCATCATTAAAAATGCTATCAAAATCTCTTCTGCATTATATAAAAAAATTGATATAAAGGGACTTTTATTTTTATTGCAGAGTTATTATAATTTGATTTCTGTCATTGGAATATTGTATAATTCATGATGTAGCCAATGGGCTCATTTTTAATTTTTAAAAAAATCCGGAAAAAAATTATTACACTGTTTTTAAAAATATTTTTTTTTTCGAAATTATATGCAGCTATTAAAAATACATATATTTCTTTTGTAAAAAATATAAAGTCGTGCGTTCTAGGGTTAAAATTGCTCCAATGAGATACATTTATTTTCATAAATTACTATGTAAAACAAATTTAGTTTTTGTATCATTCCAAAATTAATTATCATTTAAAGTTAACTGAATTTTGGATTAATAAACTTCTCTCTTATATCAAATATAATATTAAAACCCACTAAAAATAGTCGATTCCTTAATAATCATATACATTCAAGATGTCATTTTTATGTTTCTCTAAGCGATTTTAATTGTAATATTTCATATTATATTTTTTAATATTTTGTGAACCTCTCCCTAATTTATTTTTATATTAGTTTTTGCTTAAAATAATAAATATACGCCAAATACTCGCCATTTGCAAAGCCAAACAGTCGAGTTACACATACCTTGCAGTATAAATATTACAATATTTTGAAAATTTTATTTGCAAAATCCAAGGTTGGCATAGTTCGTATCATCTGACAGATGACATCTGATTCAGGCAAATAGAAAAAGAAAGAAAGAAAGAAAGACACTCAATGCAGATTCAAATATATATTTGCTTCTAGTCCATACTTTTCAATTCGAATTCCTTTTCCATGTTCGACATTTCAGAGTCCACGCGCCGTGAAGCGATGTGTACGTGCTACTGACAAGAACAAGCTCGACTCACGATTTTTTTTCAAAGAGATAGACAAGGAAAAAAAAAGAGGGAAGAGAAAGGTTATGTTTTAAGTTTCTTTACATAGAAAAAAAGAAAAGAAAGAAATGAATGAATAAATAAATAAACAAAAACAGAATCCTGCAATTGTTCCGATTCAGCACTTCTTTTCTTCACCTCTTCTTCGGAAACACGACTCTGTAAGTAGGAGTACTTTTCAAACCCTGGCTGATATCTCTGTGCTTCAAATAAAGGAGAGATAGCGAGCAAAAGAGAGAGACAGCGGGGAAAAAAAGAGGAGGAATTTCTCTCTCTCTCCGGGCACAGCAGAGAAAATAGAGAAAATGTAATCCCCTTGTTGCTCTTCCTATTCTGCATCCCTGACAACAGGTTGCCTGGGTAACTGTTTTCACCAGCCGCATCACAATAGGATGAGGATGCACATACTTAAAGGGGTGGGGTACTTATTAAATTTGTGCAATTTTTAGGTCTGATTCCCTCCAAAAATTAAATCCCTATTTGCCAATATTAATTATGAGTGCATTTTTTTATAGCTACGTCAGTTGTGGGACTGATATATTAGTAACCTGTTAAAGCTATATTTCAAAGAAATAATATTACTGAGAGTATGGGAGTAATTTTAACTCGACAGCCGTTTAGTAACACATTTTTATTTCCATTTATAAGTTTCACATGATTGTTTCAAAGGGCAAAAATCAGTATTTGGAAATCCTTTTTTAAATGAGTTTTGTTAAACATTTGCAGAAAACATCAATATATACCAAAAGTGGAACTAGAATTAGATTTAAACCGGAAAGTTAGATACATACCAAGATGGCTGCTGTATGAATAGTCTACCGTTAAAAATGTCAAAATATTTTATTTCTATTGTAAAAATATGTATTGGTAAAAAGGGACTTTTACTTTATTATGTGTTATGATGTGATTTATGTCACTAGAATATTTTTTAATTCATAATGTAGCTAATTGGTGAATTTTAAATTGTTTTGTTAAAGTTTCACCAGAAAAAGTGAATTTTTAAAAAATTATTTTTCTAAATTATATAGAGCTGTCGAAGCACATGTATTTTTTTCATAAAAAAATAAATAAAAACTCATGCATTTCTTCGGTTATGAGTAATGATTGCAATTTATTTGTGATCCTTCATTTGTATTCAATATCATTACGATACACAACTGGAAAGTTTCATATTGCTTAACCATTATTGATTGTGATTGCTTTATTAGATGCATAAAATCTGATAATTTAAAAGAAGGAAGCACTAGAAGTATCTTACCAAGCAATATGCAAATATTTCTCTAAAAAGCAGTATTGGCAAGTCGATTCTTGGAATAACAGAATGTAATGTCTTTGTAATAGTAATTTGACACGATTCGATATCATGCCATCTATGCCTATAACATGAAAGTTATCAAGCTAGTTGAATGGGTGATACCATTCGGTTTAAACTGCGACCAAAAGGCTCCAAGGAAAAAAACTTCGCCAAATTCTATAAATTTACTCAGGTACGCTACAAGAACGCTATACATTTTGAAGCGCTATTGAAATCGCCAAATTGGCGAAATTTTTTCTTCCTGCTGTTTGGTCGCCGTTAAAACCGACAAGTACCGGGTGGACAATAGGTATAACAAGAGGAAGCATCTGCAAGTTGGATTATTACCAGTACAGCGAAACTGCGATTTCCCAATTAGCATAAAATGTTCTAAAATATGTATGTAAACTTTCATTATATTGTACTGTTAACAGAATCTCGGTCATTATCGTGAAAATATCCTAAACTATCTTGGCTAATAAGGCTAGTTTTCTAAAGATGTGATCTTCGGTCACTCCGAAACACGCAGACGTTCATGCATTTTAATGTACGGCATACAAGATATTTTCCTTGAGATGTATAGTTTTGACTGTTTTTCAAATATTTCATTTAATATTTATGCATTTGTCAAAAAAATTTCCAATTTTTAATAATAGAGCCGGAATATATAGATGTATTACTGAGAATCCATTTGTTTATATATTTGTATGTTGGAACTTTGCACAATTCCACACAAATTGGTGGATTCAAATAAAATTTACTTAAAAAAAATTCCGAAATTTCAGATTATAAAACATTTTTTCTTACCCGTAGGAGATGGAATGGGGGTTGAAAGATTTTACGTTTTTCCACCTTAACTTCTGAACAAATCATTACAAAAAAATATTTTCCCCACATTTTATAAATTTAATAAATAGCTTTTCAGTAGCATAAAATTTTCTGTTTAGTTAATATTATCACTTACACCCTTTTGTCATTATTGAAGATAAATTATTTATGTACATCCTTTTTACTTTTGCTTTTATTGCATAACATTTATTGAGTTGAATTTGTTACTTAGTAGCTTTTTAAAAAGCTGTCTTTAAAGTTGTGATTGTTTTAACTAGATGATTTAATTTTTTCATATTTTAATAATTTTAAAATTTTAATACACCCAATGAGTATTCATAAGTTCTTTACTAGTGTTTAATTTATTAAAAAGAATTCTGTTTAAAATAAGTAAGTAATTAAATAAATTTAAAATATTTTCATTTATATGCATGTTGGCATTCCCAAAGCTCACTTAGCATCTCACTTTAAAAAAATAGTTTTTTGAAAATCACCTAGATTTTTACTTGTTGTATTTCTGTTTTAGATTCAGTCGATAATAAAACTTTTAATTATTACAATTAAACTTTTTATTATAAATATCCTTCTCTTATCGAATTCACCCCATAATTTCATCTTTAATGATTCGTGAATCCGTTGATAAACTCTCATTTACAGAAATAAAAAAAATTAATGCTTCTAATAAGCAATTTCTTCTGTTCTACAAGCCTTCTTAAAATTTTCTTTCAAGTTAATGAGAACTATTTGTAGAATAACTAAAAAAGTCTTAATTAGAGCAAAATTGAATTTTAAAAAATCATATTGGTTTGAATTTTAAAACATTCAGTAATTCTTGAAGTGAAATGGCAAATTCTTTTTCAAAAACTCTCGCAAAGTTGATCCCTATTTTGGAAGATGTGCAGTTGAATATAGTATCACATATTATGAAAAAGTCTTATTTCAAAATATGTGCAAAACTTATCACAATAGCAAGGACCTAGAAATAATAGGAAATATTTTTCCCGTTTATTCTTTCCGCTTTTTTTTAAATCACTCTATGACTTGAAAATAAAAATGAGAAATTAACCAAAAGTGTTATTATCCGGATCGTTCTTATCCCGATCCTATTAAATAAACTCGAACTAGTTAGTAACCTTACTAACATTTCTGCAATCAATTAAAGGACATTGTCCTTATTCCCTCTGAACTCTTTGAAACACTCAAGTTAATAGAACCAATATATGGCACAAATTATTATCGTTTGGCAAATCCCCTCCCTCCAAAAAAATCTCACTTTTAATAAGTGCCATCTGCAAATTATTCTTTAATTATTGAAGAATTTGTGATTCACTATCGATTTTTATTTGTTATCGTTAGAGGATTACCTTTTTTGCTTAAAAAAATCAATGTATTTATAAAAACTAAAAAATATTTGTGTCAAAGAAAGACTTTTTTATATTGATACCCCTTTTTAATAAAAAAATAAGTTAATATTTAATGTCACAAGTAAAACGCTACTATGAATTTAGAAACTTCAGGTTTTTCCTATAACCTATTCTAGACGGCTATATTTTAGAGAAGAGCACGGACTAGAAGAAATTTTTAAATTTATACTCTAAACTCTTACATTAAAAGTGTTTTTTATCCAAATTCTTTAGAGTGGTGATTTATTTGGCTAAAACCTTTTATGTGTTCAATATAAGAACTCAACGACTGAGAAATACATAAATACTTCGCTTTTTCTTACATGCGTTACAAAACCAATAGATGCATTTTAAATTGTACCGCAGCGAGTGATTTTATTAAAAATATTGTATAAAAGTTTGTCAATTTAAACTATTCTTTTAAACTTACATAAAAGTTTTTATAATGTATTTCGACTCAAAACTTGAAACATGACTTTTAAGTAAGTCCTAAACCACTTTATAACGACCTACAAGGACGATTTCATTGAGACATTTCCGTTCGTCCTCGATAACACGTCTTGAAAATATTTAAATAAAATAACTCCACAACCACTCTTAGCATTTACCTCACATATCTACTGACATCTATTTTGGCGAAAACATTCCATCCCATACGACTTTTTTCCCCGACATTTTTTATCAGAAAAGTACCGCAAAAAAATCTTTCTGCTCATTTTAAAGAGCAACGCAAGCTTTGAAATATTTATTCAACCGTAGACCCTCCGGCGTCTCAACCTTCTTGTTTCTAAAGGGAGGTGGAAACGGGGGGGGGTCGAAGTGGTTGCACCTCTGATCAAGTTAGGTCTGTCACCACATCACTTCGGTCGGTTCGAAACGTGCTCTTCCATGATCTGCGGCATTTTCTTGGGGGGGGGGGGGTCCAACTTTATTCGCATTTACATGCAGCGTGTCCTAGCACAGATGGATGTCCTCGAGGTCTATTTCGAGAGCAAAAAAATAAAGCAAGGGGAAAATTTTAAATTCGAGTAGAAGAGGTATTCCTTCTTTTTCAATCCTTTTAGAGGTTAGAAAAAAGAAAATTCGTCTGGATTTTTCCTTGCATAGGTAGGTAGGTAGGTTCGGAGTTGAAGATGGTGCTCTGTATCACGTTCTCCTAACATGGTTTTTGGGTTAGAATGTTGAGGATCGTCTCATATATATATTTGTTTATGTGTAACAGAATACGAAGAGAAAAGTATAAGAAATTCGGCCTATATGCAAACAAATCTCATGTTTTGAGATTTAAAATAAATATTATCTTCACATAAGACTGGATTTTCCCTTAGTTCTATAATAAATATATGCATCTCAATATTTTATGGCTATAATATATGATGCGAAACGAATTTGTTCTTTTATCCTTAAAGGAAACTTATTAATCCAACTTATTAAGTTTTGGCTTCAGATTATTTAAAATTCTGATTATTCACATTTTGCAAAAATTTCAAGTAGTGATGGCTGTTGGAAAGAAAGTGGACTTTGAAGTTCCTAGGCCAGATAGGTACAGAAAAAAAATAGTAGGTGGTTGTTTTTTCCCTATTGAAAGCTTAATATCGTTAATAAAGTTGAATATTACTTTTCTTAAATAGATGCCAGACGTATTTGGTGAAATGGCGACGAAATGAGTAATTTTGGATACAAAAAGAAATTTGTCCTGTTCTTATTAAAAGCCGAAATTTTTTTTGTAACTTCTATATTCGGTTTGGCAGCTATAAAAGATGAAGCGTTCATACAAGGAAGGCTCTCTCTTGGACGGTTGATCGTAGAGCCGGCTCTCTAATTGTTTACGGTACCTTTGTTATCTATTCTCTTTGCACATTTCGGCTTTGTTTTTGTTACCTGCGTTTTTGTGTTTTTCGTGGAATGAAGCATACGTTACTTAATTTGTTGGATTTCTTAAACACCCACCAAATGCATTTCAGTAGAATATGAGCGAAGGAGGCAGGCAAAAATTGTCTCTATGCATCGACCGTAATTTCAGCTTATTACGTTACTAACTTCAATATAAATAAAGTTTAATTAAAAATAAAGAAATTTATATGATTCCCAATGGCTCAAACTTTGCTTTCTGTGTATTAAGTAAATTGCAATACATTAAACTATGTATGAAATGTATCTAAGGCAAATAAAGAACGGAATGTCTTTAAACCGTTGTTTTATTCTTTTCTTCCGTGTAGGTAGAACGTTATTCTTTTAACGGCTTTTAAAAGTACTTTATTTAAACCGAGAAAAATAACCATTGTAGTGTAATTGTAGAGAAAGAACTGTAGAAACGTATTCAGGGTTCATTTGATGTCTAGAAGAGCATTTTACCAAAATGTGGTTTAGTAAGAATTTGTTTCAAATCCTTTCGTTTATATGGTAGTGCAGATTCACTTAACAGTTACAGCATAGTTAAAA
>JAPMOR010064044.1:263375-274323 GCA_026543865.1 Argiope aurantia
AGGCAGGGATTCAAAAAAGGGATTTTTTCTGTTAAGGAAATTCAGACGTTACGTCTAATAATGATTCCTTCGTGACCCGAAAATCCCCTGAAATTAGGCCTAAGAGATATACCATTTTAACAGAAAGGAAAATACAAAACAACCAATTAGAAGAAAAACCACTAATAAGTAAAAATACAATAACAAAAAACACCAAAATACCATAAACAGACACAAAAGAAATAACGAAAAGGCAATATATATATATAAACATATTTTGGAGAATGCAGGTTGAAGACATAGACGAGACGTTCTACTTTTAATTAATTTTTATATCCATTTCTTGAAAGCAATTTATTTACAAGTAGACGTAGTTCGACACAAGAGCAGAAGTAAGAAAGAAGCGCGAACCAAATGATCACTAGTCTTATATAACATAGGATTTCCGGCCACGCGCCAATTCAGTACACGTGGTAATCTTTGACACCTTTTCAAGGGCACCGAAGGGATCACTTTCATTCGAGCTGTAGTATTTATGGCGCATTAGTTTTACAGAGGAATTAATTAAATCGAAAGTGGAATTGAATCACGAAATAAGAGAATATTTTAGAATGAAGTCACTATGGGCTAAATTAAGAATAAAATCTTGGAAATTAATTAAATTGAAATTAGAATTAAAATAGCATTACACACACACACACATATATATATTAGACCTCAAGGGACGATGGAAATACGCGTAACTCAGAAGTTAAAATTATTTTTAAGTTTAGCATTTAAGTGCTAAGCAGAAAATATCAATGTATCAATGTTAAAAGATTTAATAATTTGAATTTATATATATATATATATATATGGACATAGCTATGGTCTGGTGGTATTCGAAAAATATACATTTAAAGATATAGCTAGATTTTTTTCAAAATGATAACAAAAACATATTAAATTTTTCAAAATTTAATTATTTCAAAAAATTGAATTTGTTGTACTACTAATTTTTAATTGGCTATACCAGAACGATTTCCAATAACAAACCAGAAGCCCATAAAATGAGCGATGTTTCTAAAAGTGCATAATGGTATATTAATTTATCACATATTTACAATAGCATTAAAAGAAATTGCGTTGAGAATTTCAATGTATAAATGTTTGTAGCAAAAGAATTTTGAGGACAAAAAAATAATATGATAGTATTAAAACTATATAATATTTTTTCAAGAGATGAAATAAAAAAAAAATATGAAAGGAATGAAAATTTGACGTAAAGATTAAAAATAAAACAAGTATCAAAGAAAAAAAGAAACTCTGATTCATTTGACTGGTGACACGGGTTAAGAAAGGAGTCAGATGGCTTAGTCAGCAGTTCAGTTGTGTTAAAGTTCACACGAAGATAACAAATTAAAAAATCAAGATATGACAGATTTTAAAATGAAGTAATCCTTTATACACGATTTTTCTCATTTGATTCAAGTTTGAACTCACGATCTTGTATTTATTTTATGTTAGTATTCTATTATGAAGTTAAAAAATTACTCCTGTTTTGTTATGTTAATATGTTTGAACATATGGAAAAAAAATTTCATCCATTTATTTGGTGAAATCTTCGAAATTGCGAATTTTTTTATTAAGAAAGTAGCGAGATTCATTTTTAGACGTGAGAAAAAGTTAAACAAAAATTTTAATGAGATTTATGGGATTTTACAAGAAAAATAAATGTAAAAACCTCTTTTGGAAATTATGTTGAATATTTAATAATGTGGCATTAATCAATATAAGTTGATAAAATTTGAGATTCTCATATAAAAACTTAGGAATTTTTAGAATTCCTTACATCGATTAAACAAACAAACTGATGTCAACCAATGAATTTCGAATTTTTATTCTTTAATGTTACATAATTTACATCTTAAAAAATGTTCTATTTTTCTTTATTGCCATCTCAGTTTTTCCTAGTCTTACCAAATTTTCACTTCACTGAGCCTTTTTTGTAATACTTTGTGATGATTCTATTGCTATTACAAGGGGAAAAAATGAGCAAAATCTTTCTCAAAGCAATTTTAAATAGTTTATAATATATAGCGAATATATATAACGAAAATATATAATAAACACGAGGTGTTCAAATTAAGAGGTACAAAACGGCACTGTGGGAATAAATGAAGACGGCGAACTCAAGGACCCTGTGAAGGACTGGTTCTCATCACATCTCTGTATGAACTATTTCATATGTGTTTCTATCGGTTTCTCCGTTGTCACATTGTCAGATGTTTAAATCATCTTTCATAATTTGAGGTGTCGAATAAGACATTTTGAATGCAAAATATTACCGAACAGAATAAAATTCGGTGTGATTTTAAATCAAATTATTTTCAAACGATTTTAGGACCATATTGGCGATTCACCAAAGCGCCATTTAGCTGGAAATCTCTTTGCTATAATAACAGGTTCGAACTCGAACTGTCAATTCGATTTCCCCCAGCTTAGGTCCCAGCTGTAGACCTAAGGCTGCAATCGACAATATTTTCGGTAATTTCTCATCTTTAAAAAGACAGAGAATTCTCTAACTCCTTTGCCAATCTGGTGGATTGAAGTTTTCTCAAAATTATTTCTGTTTTATTGCTACACGCATAAAAATTCTTTTGTCTTTTTCTTTTTCAAAAATAACTAATCAAAATAGTCAATTAAATCAGTTCCCATAGTAAAAGGCACTGGCAACGCAATTCCATTGAAGTTCTCTATTCCCCCAATAAATAATCTAAATATTATTTTTCTATTAATAATTTTATCATAACAATTAATTTGCCGGCGTCCTGGCATAGGGGTAGCGCGTCTTCCTCGTGATCTGGGCGTCCTGGGTTCGAATCCCGGTTCGGGCATGGTTGTTCTTCATCTGTGTTTTCTTTGTGAGGCGTGTGAATGTGCCCCTCTGTAAAAAGTGTTGTGCAAGCGAATGGATGTGAGTTTCATGAGTTAGAAGTCATACTTTTGCCCTCGGGTGCTCTGGGGTCTTTACCCTCAGAAGCTACTGCATCCCCTTTCCGTGGTAACACGAACACGATATCATCACCATAACAATTAATTTAATAATTATACCAAAATTTCATGATGTTATAGCTTTTTGCGCTCGCTTAAACTAGCTCCAATCAATTTTAAACTTTCCCTGAACTTACAAATTTGTATTCCAAATTATGATGTGGAAATGCTCGTGACCACTTTGTCGCACCTCGGTATTCCGAAACGTCAAGAAATTGCCGTTGGTGAAATATAGCCCGCATCCAAGCTCTTTTATTATAAAATCTCAAGTCTAATCTGTAAATCTTCATTTTGTCTAGAAATCTTATTTCATTTTTTAAGTCATACAATACATCTTCTCAATGCTAAGGATCTTCCACCTTATTACAGTCTTCCCTCACTTCATGATCTTTTACCACCAAACTTCAAGACCAATCAAAACTTCGCAGCGAACCATCTTATCACGGGGACCACCCCTACCGAACAGACGTCAACGAGATAATAGATAAGGAGGAAATGTATTCCCAGATCCTCCCTATCAATCTCCACATCTCAGCGGACTCGTCACCAAATGAAACAGCGACCTGACACTCGCGCGACGCTAACAAAGAAAATCTCACCGAAGAAGATCCTCACCCAATCTGTTAAGGGCTTCCCTATCGGGTGCGATTATCTTGGGTATAAATCAACGTTGAATTACTCTGAAGTCATTTCTAATAATACCGTCACCATTTATCTCCTTTTTCTGCGGCGAAATATAGTTACACGCCGTTGCGGACTCTCTTCGGCAACTACAGGAATGCGATTATGTAGCCTCGATTTATGACATCCTGAGGAGGTACCAAAAAACATCGGGTCTGGAGGATTTCAGGAGGCCACTGTTTCTGAATTGGAATCAAAACTTTTATGTATAATTGGGCTTTTTTTCTGAATGGGTTTAATGTTTAAAAATGGAGCTTTGATTTTTTATTTTAATTTAGTATTATGCAGAATTTTTATTCATCCCTATTAAATTATTTTTTGTAGACAGCAAACTTAATAGTTTTCGTTATTTATTTATTTATTTTTGCTTTAAATTTCTGGCAGTATAGTAGAAATTCTACTGGCATTTGATGAAAATTATTAGAAGATAATTTAATGTTTTGATTTGATTCATTTATTGAACATTATTCGCATTTGGCGACCAGCTAGATCGTAGGAGATATTAGTTAGATTTTATTTCCGTTAAATTGTTTAGATATAATTATCAGAATTTTAATTGTCTTAAATGTTCTGTTTATTATGCATACGAACTTTCTATTAGAGTCCAGTCTCATATCATTATAGTCCATCTAATTTCTAATTTTCGCTGTACTATAACTAACTTCCCTTTTTTATACTTCTTATGAACTACATAGATATCAAACAAATTTCTTCTTCATTAGCTTTAAAGTGGTACATAAAATTACACGATTAAATATTTTATGAAACGATGAAAACGGTTTTAATTTCAGGAAATGATGTGATCTATTGTTAGAAATTGAGCAAATAAATAAAATAAAAAGTTTTCAAAATTAAACAAAATAAATTTTTTTAATTTTTATGCTTTCATCACTAAAAAGATTTTTTTTTTAAATTTCAAACCATGTAAAATTCATTATTGTGCAGTAAATTCTCGAAAGTTATCACATAGAAATGCCATTTAATTTTTGATTAACTGAAAGATTAATTAAAACTGTAAAAAAAAAAACATGATTTCGAGCGGCTTATCCCCCACCTACCTACAAAATATATAAGTTCAGAATTTGGTAGCTGCAGATTAAATAGACTGATCTGTAGAGCATCAAAACAATAATTCATAATCATATTTATTAGTAGTAACGATAGAAATAGAGATTATATGTGTTTCAAATCAAACTTTGATCTACCAACTTGATACTTTGATGATAAAAAGAATTAATATAAGATGAAACAATTTGTTTAAAAATCAAGAAATCAAAATGAATATCTTTATTTTACCTTACAATAGAGTAACAATATTCTATGAAGATTTTATGGATGCATCGTTTTATAATTGAATTTTTCAATTCTGTTCCGATTTGCGATTTCATAACATAGAATACAATTTAAGTATTCTATAAAATGTAAAGGATAATTATGTTCGAAAAGTATTAAATTTCAGTTGGGAATTTGAATTTTTATTCCTCTGAAATATTTTCAATCTTAAAATTCAGCAAAAATGCGTGGTGTGAAGTGTAATTCTTAAAAAGGAATGTTCTCTCATTTTTAAATTTGTAACACTTCCCGTAGAAAGATTAATTTTGAAGAAAAATCACGTTAATTATGTCGTGTTCCATTTTGACTTTGAAAAAAGTTATAGATCTAGAAAATCGAAAAATTAGTGTTATTCATAAGTGATTTATTTGTATAATAATATTATCTAATAAAACAACTTTGCTTTTAACTCTTAAATGTGTAGTAAAAACTTCAATTTGAATCATTAATATCGTTTATTATTCGAAATAATATGAATAAAGCCTTGTGACAAAAAAAAGGCTAATAAGAAAAAGAATAAGCTATGCTCTAGATATCAATACGTAGCATCGTTTTATAATGTAGATCTTTTCTTAGATACATTTTATGTAATATATCTTTTATAATCGCTTTAGTTTTTAAAGTATTAAAACTCTTATTACGTAGATTAATTTTAATACCCCCCTTCTGTATGAGAGCAGAAATATCAAAAGTAATTAGCCAAAAGTCACGAATTAAGCTTCATTTCTGAATATGAATATATATATATATAATATATACACACACGATATTTTCGCTACTTTTGAGACTTTTTTTTTAAATTTTTGTTGTTTTTCCGTATTTTAGCGAAAAAGTATTCTTATAACTCAGAAACATTCTAAACCAATATTAAAAATTATTTTACTTTTTAGGGGAGACATATCTTTTCAGTTTTTAAATCCCGATATTCTAATTTTTTTTTTCATTCCATAATTACCAACCTTTCTTTTCCATTTGATCCCGGGGGGAGAAGTGGAATTTGAAGAAATCTCTCCATCAACGTAAAATAAGAAGCACTTAAATTTTATCGAGTATAAAAACTTTTGCAAAAACAAACTTTTCAACACAACAATTGCGTTTCCAATTTTGAGTGACAACTATATCATTTCCATCAACTTCAGCTTCAAATGTAAAAGAAGAATGAAGCGAAATTGAAGCACCGACTGACATTTCTTTTCTTTTTGTCGAAAAATTAAAGGGAAAGAAAGAAATAAGATTCAAGAATTCCTTTTTCCTTAGAAAACTGTCAAGAATTGGGAAAAAAACAAACGGAGGTATATGAAAAAGTAAGAATGGAGAACTTGAAGTACTCTTCGGGAGGAGGATAGGGAGCAGTGAAGGGAAGGGACATCATTTCCGGTTGGATTTGAGGGATGGTCCAGGAAATGAGGGATGATACGGACTGGAAAGAAAATCGTTTGCGGTCTTTGCCGATTTCTGAATGTGGCACCAGCATCTCTTTAACCTTCTTGATACTCGATGGACAGTTATCGTTTGAAGAATTCTTTTTTCATTCCTAGGGTGGTCTTCCCCCGCATTCGCATGTTGATAAAAGTTTTTTTTTGGGGGGGGGGATTTAGACACTCTTGCAGGAGATAGATACATACATATAGGGAATGACAGTGTCCGTGGAGTTTAGTACGTGGTTTTAGAATGCCAGCTTCAGTGCTGGAAAATATACCATGTATTGTATTAATGGAAAATATACCATGCAGTTACTTGTTTCGGGGATATCAAAGAGATAAGTTAAAAATTTAAAAATTAAAATTTGATAAACATTTCTGCTCTAATGCTAAATATTAGCATTTGTGTCCCATAAAATTAGCAGCCTTGTAGCCTTTTAGAGCATTGTTAAAAATAATATATAACAATATTGGTTTTTATACTTAATCTGTCAATTAAAAATTGTTTTATATTAAATCGATTTTTTTATACGACTGAATGTTTTATAGACAGATAAATGATAATTTTTATATCACATTGTTATATCCAAGCTTTCCGTGATATTTCATGTTTATAAAAGGGGTGTTCAAATTAAAAGGTACGAAACGGCACTGTGGGTATAAATGAGGACTTAATTCAAAGTATACACCATAGGCCTGAGCAAAGCCATTCCTTGTTCCCAGAATTCCCGTGGCGGTGACGAGACTCAGTCCTTCACAGAATCCTTGAATTAGCCGTCAGAATTGAAACTTTTCCATTTCAGATGTTTTTTTAGGGGACCAAATACATTAAAATCGAATGGAAACATGTCCGTGCTGTAGGGCGGATGGTCAAGCTGCTCCCACTTGAAATTGGCCAGTTCCGCGCTTGTGATCCTGGAGACGTGTGGACGTGCGTTATCATGAAGAAGAATCACACCCTCCGTGAGTAGCCCCGGTCTTTTTTTCTTGATGGACCTGCGTAATCTTCGGAGTGTCTCCCAGTACATGTCGGAGTTGAGGGTTCTTCTGTGCTCGAGGAATTCAACTAGTAGCGGACCTTCGATGGCGATCTTTATAAGAGCCTCTGCTCTATCCTGCACATGCAGGTGCCGATCTACGCCGGTGACTCCAATAGCATCCCTAGATGTCTCGCTACATTCTCCCATAGCGGTATTGGCAAATATGTTAGCGGTTACATTGTTACAACGTTTCTTACCTTTTCATTTTAGCGCCAATAGTATCTATTGTAAAGTGCAGCCCTTTAGATATTTATATCATGAGAATACTACGTTGTTGTAAATAAATTTCCTTTACCCAAAATCGGATAATTTAAGAAATTTTAGACCGAATTAACTTAGCTCTTGAATACTAAAATGGCAGCACTTTTCCCTTTATTTTCTCTTATATGAAATCTGCAAAGAAAAAGAATTGAAAGTGCCAAAAGACTAGTATTAAAGAATTTGACGAATCACTTAATTTCCAAACAAATATTTGGAGTAATATCTGAGTAACATTTTTGGACTAATATCTGTCTGTTCTGTGAACATAATAACGGAAAAACATTTTGAGATTTTAAAAAGGTTTGACATTTTTTTTTCTCTAATTTTGAACAAAATCTATTCACAGGAAGTCTGTTTGTATATCTAACTGTTCAAGTGCAGGTGAATAAAATAAAAAAATATAATAACAATGCAATTAATATGCAAATGCAAAAGACATCAAGAATATAGATACGACAGTTGAGAGATTTTATATAGTAGGAGTAAAACAGAATGTTGCATTCCTATATTCTACTATACATATACAATGGGTGTTGAAATGAAAAGGTGCGAAATGACACTGTAGGTATAAATGAAGACTTAATTCAAATTATATACCATAGGCATGAGCACAACTATCCCATTGATTAAAGAGCCGACGATTTCCTTGTTCCCAGAATTCCTGTAGCCGTGACGAGACCCAATTCTTCATAAAGTCCTTGAGTTCGCCGTCCAAGTTGAAGCGCTTCCCTTTCAGATGTTTTTTCAGAATCATTAACTCAAATGTGTACTGTGAGACACACCGAAAACTACACATGTCTATTAAGAACAAAAGACCGTGACAACTCACAGACGGCGTGGTTCTTCTCCATGATAACGCGCGTCCACACATCTTCAGGGTCACCACGCGAAACTGGCCAAGTTCAAGTGGGAGCAGTTCGACCATCCGTCCAACAGCCTGGACATGTCACCCTGCGATTTCCATGTGTTTGGTCCCCTGAAAAAACATCTGAAAGGAAAGTATTTCAAGTTGGACGGCGAACTCAAAGCGCTGTGAAAGACTGGGTCTCGTCACCACCACAGGAATTCTAGGAACAAGGAATTTTCGGCTCGTTAATCAATAGGATTGTTCTGCTATGGTTTATATTTTGAATAAAGTCTTCATTTATACCCACAGTATCGTTTTGTACCTTATCATTTGAACACCCCTTGTATATATTTATTTTTATATTCTTCAGCTTAGATATTTCGTTATTGTGAATCGCACTATTATATGCAACTCTTACTTAGACGCTGCAAGATCTAAGAAATAAAATACATCTTTGGAAATATTCCGAAGTAAGTTTTCAAAGGATGATCCTTGTTTGTGGTGAAATATTGATTTCGACGTCCAAATTGTAGCGAAATGATTTCCGAAAAATGAAAAGCCATTAAAACCAATTTAAGTCATGAATAACATTTTTAAAATGATATAAGAAATGATATCTTATTTCAAGCTGGCAAGTGTAAAATAATTATTCATGTAACCATATTGCAATAGATATTCTTTGTAGTTTACGTCTAAAAGTGACTAAAAAATCTGTCTCATTAGATAAGTGAGATGAAACCCATAAACATCCCATTTATACTGTTGGTAGTAGTTGATAAAATAGTAAAAGTGGGATAAAACTCAAAACATCAGTATTCGTAAACATTATTTCTGTCCTTTAAATAGGAAGTGCGTGTGCGTTGAAAGGAAGTTCGTTAAATCGAGGTATAAATGTCTTTATATGTTTTAAATACTAAATTGTTTTTCCTATCTAACTTATTTATTTCAATAGAGTCATATTTTGATTTTTATTAAATCTTAGCATCCTGCCATATTACCGAAATATCTATTTGCCAACAACATTCCATTTATACTGTTTTATCATAGTAGATAAAATAGTATAATTGGGATAATACTCATAATATCATTATTCATAAATATTATTTCCGTCTTTGAAAGTAAGTTGAAATGAAATTCGTTAGATCGAGGTATTTATGTTATTTATAGGTTTTAGATATTAAAATGTTTTTCCAATTTGATTTATTTATTTTAGTATAGTCATATCTTGATTTTTGTTAAATTTTAGCTTTTTGGAGTTGCTTTTAAATTGATCAACAACTGATCGATTGTATTATTTGTTTGCCTATTCTCTTTCTATCATATTTTACTGCCATACAGTATGCCAAAAGCCCAATTTTGTCATACTGTTGAAACGGCATGGCAAAATTGGGCTTCTGGTGCCATTAAATTATAAGAGACAAATCTTCCAGAGAGAACTGCTTGAATTGAAGAAGCTTAATTTTAAAAACCATGGACATTCACACGTCCATTTATTCAATCCCTGTCCATTTTCGAAACATTACTGATATTAAGAAGCCATTCACCTCTCTTGTCTTTTGAAGCCACGTACATTTCGCATTTCCTACCCAACATCCCCCCTAGGGGGAATCCCAGAAAAAAGTGGAACAATTCCACAAAACAAAGTGCCATTAAAATGACAATCCACCCTCCCGCCGTAGGGATTTTTAACTTGAAAACAGTTTGTCAGGGAAAACGGCCATAACCGTATATTTACCCGAAAAGGTCCGTGTTGCGCGTTGTCTGCCTACCCTAAATGAAACTGCATTCGCTGAGGCACATAAAAATGATTTAGGCCGGATACAGGGCAGGGTCGGATTCGACAGGTCTTTCGCGGCCGGATCGAGTTTTCAAGCACTTCATCACTCTCGACGTTTTAGGCCGCGTTATTGCTAAATTTCCGCTGTCGAGAACATGAGGCTGAACACATGTGGCAAGAGATGCCTCGTAATTTTGCAGGATTCTGTAGAGCTTTCCTGTGCGATATGTTTCGTTTATATTTCTCTTTGAAAGAATGTGGAATTGTCTTTTTATGAAGTATCGTGCATGTTTAAAGTGGTCTGCCTATCAGATAAACAGAATTTTGTCATTTTATGCTTAGTGTATCTTGAACAGCGACATCTCCTTTTCACTCATCATATCTAAAGGACTGCATACCGATAAAAAATGCGAAGCTTCAGTACTACAATCTATGCCCATACCAAACTGATTGAATATCACAATCTATACTTATACCAAACTGATTGTGTGTTAGAATCTATACCTATGCCAAACTGACCGAGTGTTACAATCAATGTCTATGTTTATATTAAATGTTACCGAGTGTTACAATCAAT
>JAPMOR010064044.1:274333-317914 GCA_026543865.1 Argiope aurantia
ATCAATGTCTATGTTTATATTAAATGTTACCGAGTGTTACAATCAATATACTATGTTTATATTATGTTTATATTTTTACAATCTATGCCCATGCCTATGTTAAGCTGATTGAGTTTACAATCTATGCTATGTCAAACTGATTGAGTGTAACAATTTATGCTATGTCAAATTGATCCATTGTTACAATCTATACCTATAATATACTGACTGGGTGTTACAATCTATGCCTATTCCTATATCTATGCTAAACTGATTGACCCTGAGTACTTCCCATTATGTTCCATAATGCTCTTCCTTTCTTCTATAACTGTAATACTTCTAATAAATCATTATTTAACACATTGCTTTCTACAATCAAGTAAGTAATATTTTCCAACACCGCGACATTTTTTTTTCTAATTGGAATTATTTCTGACATTAAATACGTTGTGTGATGTATGATTTGCTTAAATTGTTTTAGTTTTATCAGTTTTTACTTTATCTTGACGTCGCTGACGTATTTTATCATTTTCCACCTGTGAAATCTATGCTTAAAAACTATGCTTCTATTGGCCTCAATATCAGACTTCCATATAAAATACATTGTAATGCCGCACACTTGTGTGAGACTTGGTAAGCACTGTACTAAAGTTCTTTAAATGTCAAATATTATTGTGATATTAAAAAATGAGAATTTTATTTTGAATAAATTATAAGAAGAAATAAAGAAGTGCCAGGTGTTTATGTCTAAGTGGTTTTAGATTGTTGGTGTGGTGGATGTTCATCTTATAAAATTGCACTTTTGTTCAACTTATTTTTTGAGCCATTTATACATTTTTTCAGGTAAACGTTCAGAATTTTCCCACTTTAAAGGTAGTTAATCGTTAGAACCTGTTAGTGGTGTGAGTTTAGTTGGAATTGATTGGATCGGTTTTGATATATGAAAATGATTCTACCACCAACCTGTTCGTCTAAATGTAGTTCAATTGGAGCTCGAATTGATTATTCAGTTAACCCGAATGCTTAGGCAAGGTAGAGTTATCTTTGTGATTATGCCTGAAGTTGTTTATTTGTTGTTTTTTATAATGGATTGTAAATTTAGGTTGTATTGTGAAATCTTTATGAATTTGCTGCGATTCAAAAGCACTGAAAATAGGATTTTAGAATTTAAAAAGAAATTAAGTAAATATTCTTCTGTACATTTTACAATATTCTACACCAAATGTTGATAAAATTCAACTATATGGTTATGTAAGATCAGGCAGAGTAATTGAAAACAAAAGTAACTGAGAGCGACGATTACAGAATCTTATTATACGATTATTATGAGGCCTTAGTGAAACAGAAATCAATCATTTTGATTGACTCACGAAGAAAAGAAAAAAAAAAAGAACTTTTCCTCTTTCTGTGGTTATATTTATTGAAAACTGTTAATTCTTGGTTAACAGTTTCGTCATAAGTGAAGCTTTCTTATGTGTCATATTATTCAATCCTTCGTGTTTTTAAAAATTTTCTTTCAGAAAAGAAGGATAGAATGAATTTAAGAAATCTACAATATATATATTAAATAATTATGATAGTTTATGTGCTATATGCTATGAAATAGAAGATACTTTTGATGAAAAATGGCGAAAGAAACTTATTTTTGGATAATTGAGAACAAGCAGCAAATTGCTTTCGGAAGTGATGTCATATATCTCATCATAACAAATAAATTCGTTAATATTTTCAGAAGCAGAAACTGGTATTTCAAATTATCTCAAAGTCAGTCGGAGGATTGGGAGCACTTCTTTAAGAGAAGTTATTTGAATATTAAACAATGTTCTTTTTTTTTAAAAAAACTTATTAAACTCTCTCTAAAACATGATTATACCCTAACAAGAAATATAAACCTTATTATCATTTTAAATTAGAAAAGAATTACATTTTTTTCAAAAATCTTTCTTAATCATCCTAATTGATTCTGCATGAAAATCTGCCTACCAGTAATCTCTAAAAAATATGAATTAGAGGACCAAAAGTTAAGATGTCTAATTTCTGGATATGCTCTTAAACCAAAAGGTTAAATATAAATAAAATAGTGTAGACTTCGTCAGTGAATTGCTTTATGTAATATGAATACCTGCTAGAGGCTTTCCTGGGTTTTTTTCCTTCCAATCAATGCATAATTTGGGCCATTTTTTGCTAGAAAGTTCTTCTGAATTAAGTTTACTTCTTCAAATGTACAAGATAGGTTTGATAAACTATGAAACTACAATTCCCTTTATCATGTCTCCTTGACTGATTTAATTGGTAAAATATTGTTACAATCCATAATATTGCTTTTTGCAATGTGCATCTGATAGATGTGAAATGTGTTTAGATGTATGCGGAAAGAGATGTATTCCACATTCCATACATGTGGAATTAAGTCATTGATCATCCGACTTGGCAACAAAAAAGGAAATTCTAAAAAAAAAATTGATTTCTCTATTAGATTAGAGATTTAGAGATTCTTTTAGAAAACTTCATTTAGTGCCAGAAAACTTTTCTAATTGGGAGAGAACTGAAGCAAATCAGTATAGTGTGTGTTTCTCCTTCTCTTCCCCAGCTGCGATCTGAGTGTTATTACTGAGGAAAGATTTGCTGTTTACGTGTATGCTATTAATTTCTGCAAATGCGTCTTTTTTTTCCTCTTTGGCTACGTTTTCTAGTGAAATAAAGCACCGTTATCCGCTATCAAGTTTCTTGAACTTCTCACTGCCTAATACAGGACAATTTCCTTCAACAATAAGCTAGACCTACTGAAATTAGATCCATCAGCACCATAGCCTTCTGAAAAAGAAAAGAAAACATAATATAATGAATAAAATTCTTATAATTTATTATATTATACTAACTTTTAATTTAAAAGCTAATAATAATTAAAGAACAATTTTATTCGAAATAAACAAAGAAATTCGAATTATTGAATAAATTGGAAATTTATTCGACTCAATAATTGGACTCTTAACACTTTCAACGCTACCGACGAGATATCTCGTCTTTCAGATACTTCCAATTACAGGTTTATGTGGGCTAAAATTTGTCTCTTATGCCAGTTTAGATAAAAGTAAGAGTTCTTCAGATATGTATTAGAAAGTCTAACCTATTTAAAATGTTATGAGAGACAAATTTTAGTCCACAGGAACCTCTAAGTATCTAAAAGACGAGATATCTCGTCGGTTGTGTTGAAAGTGCTAAGGCCGGTTTCTCTCGCTGGATGTTAACTGCTTCTCTAGAAGAATATTCTATTCTGTGTTAGATATATTATTTTCGAAATTTTTTAATTGTTTTGAACTATCTTGTTTCTCATAGCAAAGCATATACTATACTCATTTTGTGCTCTTACTTCCTTTAGATTTGCAGATTTATATCAATTATTTCCAAATATGAAATCCACTGTGTAAATTAGGACGCCAAATCAATGAAACTAACTGCAAGGCAACCAATTATAATTTTTGGATATTCAAAATATTTTTAAGAAATGAAAGGTCATAGTGCAAATTGATTAAATATTTTATAGCATTGTTCAAAATTCTTTTACTTCAATGATACTATTTTGTAAAATATTCCTTTAAATTCTATTATTATCATAAATACCTTTCTTTTGTCAATTAATTTCTAAATTTTGAGCTTCGAGTTACTGTTTTTTGAGTGTGTAATATGTATAGCTATGTTTATCGCAATTATGTAAATTAATGACGTTTAAAAAATTATTAAATTTCCTTAGATTATGCCATTCTGTAAATTTGTAAACTCTTTGTACAAATATATTACAGGAAATCAGGCATATATTTAAATGTTATTAGACGACCGTTTATTATTTTTTGTATTTATTAGTAATTTTTGCATTTTTTTATAATTTAATAATAAATTCATTTCATGGGAATTTTGATTTCCTATATCTTTTTCATCGTTGAAATCTGTAAGTAATTATTTTTATTTAATCCTAAATTTTTGGTATTGACCTGAAATTTTTGATTTTAGTTAAGATATATATATATTTGAAAACTTTTTGAATCACTTTTGTTAAAAATATGGAGTCTCTGTATCACCTAATAATAAAACAGAATGTGCGAGTCTTTGTGTGTGTGTTCTTCAGTTAAGGGTTTTGTAAGTCATACTCTTTGACCTTGCTATTTTGAAAAAATTCATTAATTAAGATTTAGTGAAGTTTTTACACAAAAATAAATTTCACTCCTTCTTAAAATTCAGAAAATTTCATTTTTATTGGCTCTAATTTAGTTATAGTATAATTTTTTTTTTGAATTTTGACAATTTAAATTTTTTTGCCTTAATTTCAACAATTTTTTTCATTGTTGCAATGAAATCGCAATATTTGAACTATTTCCATTGTTTCATTGAAAATTCATTGAATGAATTTCTGCCATTGCTGAAAGCATAGGAAGAAAGATTTTGTTTTGATCTGCAAGAGTAATATGAGAAATCAGGTAGTAAAACAGTAAAGTAAAAGAAAATATTCAATAAAATACACCTTATCAAAATATTTGGGCTTTTTATCGCAATATATGTCACGGGACTTGACTACGTATAAAAGTTTCATTTGAAAAAATAAATGAAACAGGGGTAATGCACTTAAAATAATACGTTTAAAATTTAATTCATAAGTTTAAAAGTATTTTGATTACAAGATCATGTAAACCAAGATAGATAAAATAAGAGATTTAATTGAATTTAAACACAACGAATATTCCTTGTGAATTGGTGCCGAAGGCGGTTAGTTGACAATAAGGAAAATTCTGTGAATAAATTTTTTTAAAAATAATGAGTGCATGAAAAAAGTAGAAAAATTGTATAATTCATATATTTATTTCAACAAATTGTTGCAAATCAAATTTACCATTTCAAATGAAAACAACCGCAAACCGTTTCACAAATCTACTATGATAAGAATATAAAATTAAAAAAAAATTGGTATTGGAAATACTTTTCTGCAATATTACAAGAAAACAGATGCAATTTGAAATCGGTTATTTATTGCAAAAAATTGTTGTAAATTGTTCCAAATAACATAATGGAAAACTACCGGTAGAAATTAAATTTTTAAGAAACTTTTTCTATATATTTTATATAAAAATATATAACCAAATCCAGGAATAAAAAGAAATCCATTCCAGTCTTGAGAAACAGAATGCTGATTAGTTTGTTTTTGATTTACTTCTCTGAAAATGAGAGTAATCCTGTTATTCGGTTTCATAGCATGGTTTAAAAAAATGAAGCCCTATTGACCTAAATACTGCAACAACTACTTTTAGAAGAATATATTTATTATGTTAAAAGTAACTTTAAGAAGTCAGAAATTTTATTGGGTTTTAATTTAGGAAGACAGAAGGGAATTTTTATTATTTTCTACATGAAATGTTAATTAAAATATAATTGTGCAAAGAGTTTAAAACTTTTCGTCGCAAAAAGCATAAAGAAACATGACAAGAACCATGAACCCTAACAAATCCATTAAAAACTCTACGTAATCTGAGTTCCCCTCCATTCTCTTCGAGCAACTCCGAACAAATTAACAAAGAAATTCATCAACCGTAGGATAAAATTAATCCCCACATTAACGATATTTAAAAGCGGCGTTTTCTTCTCAATTAACAATGTTCCTTAAACTTCTCTTCCAGTTTGTTCCCTTGCCTTCAAAAATCGATAGTTGCTACCCAAAACTGTCTGCCACTTTTTGTCTCCAACCACTCTTTCTTTCTTTTTTTCCACCCCCACTTTCTTCAACTTACCACCTGCCCTTCTTGGAGCACTAATTATATACTTAAACCTTCCCAGGAAAACCCTTTTTAACCCGAGAACTTTGATTGATAAAGAACGCCGAAGAGAAAAGCGTTGTCACCAAGAAATAGGCTTGGGGATAAAAAAAATACCTTCTGAGGGGGTCATTTTTCACTTCTCCTGTATCAAATCGTCTGAAGTCCTTGAGGGTTGGGGGGGGGACACAGTGATCAAACTTTGATCCGGGTCTCCAAGAAAAAGATTAACTGTAACCTTCGCAGCTAGATATTGTAGAGGGTGGGACCTAATATATTGCCTTGAAACTCGACAACTGATTTGAAACGTTGAGTGTAGCAGGGCCGGGGCGCGTCATGCTCCAGTGGCTGCGCCCCTGTAACACTCGGGGCAACATCACATTTCCATTACCTGAGAAAGGATGATTGGATTGGGGTGTGGGGTGGAGAGAACCGAATCAAATTGAACGTGGGTCCTCGAGAAGTCCGTAAGCAACTTCTGTGGAAATGCAACTTTCATCCATAAGGCGGGCACTCTTTGTTGGAACTTAATGGAGGAAAGAGAGGTAATGAGCCTCATTCTTTTCGTGCGGTTGCGGTTTTAGTGGAAGGGGTATTTTTCAAAAGTCCCCGATTTAAATCGTTCTTCTGAAATGGCAATGAATTCGTTCAGTTTCTGTGTTGTTAAATTTAATAACCCAGGTTGAAAGCTTTCGTCAAATGTTTTGAATGCATAAAGTTCAGAAAAGCGATGAAATTTGAAATTTATAATGGGTGAGACCTTAATGTGACAAGATGTCCTTTAAAGTCTCGTGATACTTAATAGCTTTTTGATGACATAAATTGGTATACGCATCAAGAAACTAAGAATTATTGATTCCACGACATTAATGAAAATAAAAGGGATCCTTAGTTCGAATTATTAGAAAGTATAGACACTTAAATTAATTGAATGAAGAATTCTCTTTATGATGATGTAGCTAAAAGTTACATTAATACGATCATAGTAAGTTAATAAAAGGGGGAAGTATAAATTAAAAATCATTTAATTGCTTTTATAAACGTAATTTGATAATATGATTTTGAAAAAATATTAATTAGCTTGCAATTTTCCTCGAGTATTCAAAAAGAAACGTTGAATAAATTGATGTATGCATGAAGAATCAATATTGTATCGTATTGATGTAAATTTTAGCTACGCCAGCATGATGAAGAAATTTCAAAACTATACATAAATCATATTGGTTTATATCTTGTCTGATATATTTATAAATTTTAATATATTATGTTGTTTATATTATAAATAAGATACATCTATATTATTTTAATCAATAGATAGCCGTATATTTTAATTGTTTACTTTTATTACTTCTTTTTTTGCATCAATATGAAATAAAAAAGTTAATGCACAGAAAGCAAAAGTATGCATGAAAATAAAAAAAGCTCATAACACCAATTTGAGTCCGTGTTATTTGACATATAGGAAAATATTACGCCTCATTAACATTATATCAAAACTAAAAACATCTGAACATTTATAAAACAAATACTTTGCACAAATTTCCACAACCTCAATATAAATTTTGAAATTAGTTACGCTCATTAGTACTAACTTTTGTTTTCGCTAGTTGATAATTGCAGAAACAATGTGTTCGAAAATTGGAATCGGAAATAATTTATCAATAATTTTTCTTTTAATTTTTATGCAAAGTCTGAATTATTTATTGCATCTTCAAATTTTTAATAACGTGATTTTTTATTTCTATTTTTGAAAGCTGTGGCAGAAAAGTTCCATAGTTTACTTGAAGAATAAAAAAAATTTAAAAAAGTAGAGCTGCTTTTATTTAGAATACAGATTACCTGCAAAGCTACATATTAAACACTACTATGATATCATGAAGCTTAATTCCATTCAGACGGTTCATGGATGCAATAAACAGAATCGGTATGAAAGTAACACATAATTAATATCTATCATAATTTGATGTTTAAAATTTTCGAAAGAAATTTGTTCATCAAGTTTTATTTATCATGTTAGAATATGATGCTGTTTTTGTTTGGGGATTTTTAAGCCCCAAAATGCACGGGTAGAAAATTGGCGATTTATCGCTTTTGAGAAGTCAAGGTTTCGCTTTTAGGGTTATTAGAAAATGATAAAGAAGTTTGTTACATTTAGCGACTTATCGCCATCAAAAGGTTAAAACTTGGCGCGAATGTACCCGATTCTTCTATATGGCCAATATAGGGCAGAGTAGTAAGACGTTATTGCCTGAAGAACAGAATGGAATGAACGTAAAACAGCGAGGAGAGGTATCGAAGCTTATTATATATATTATATATATATATATATATATAAATCTGAATTTTTCTAGCTGATAAAAAAAGAATTTTGGAGTTCAAATGATTTTGAAATGGAAAAAAAAATTACTTTTTTAAATATTGACGCATGCGTAATTCGATAGTCACGTAATTATTTAAAAGCGGCTTTTAAAAATAAAATATGAGCCATGTGAGAACATGAGGTTTTTCTGTCGGATTGATATCACGTGACTTAAAAAATAATTTTCTCATATGATAACTTGAAATTTGCGATATCGGATTTCATTCGTTCTTTTTGCAACCAAGATCATTATTCCCCACGATTCAACTGGTTGCCAAAAGCGGGTAATTACGATATAAAATTATACCATAACTTATGAAAGACTTCACAGTATTGATTTAACAGTAAGTAGCCTTACCAAACCATGAGCGGGTTTGTGAAGCAGTTTGTATTAATTTATTTATGAATGTCTGCAACCCTGATAGAGTATTTCATTAAATACGCGAACACTCGCAACGAAATGATGGCAACTTACCTAAGGTTATTTCAAAGTATATTACCTATAATTCAATAGGTCACTGCGAACTTAACCTGACAGAATCTCAATTTCGCATTCATATTTTTAACATCCTCCTTCCACTCTTGACAACTCATTAAGAGATCAAATCTCCTCGAACCGGTGCTTTAGTTAAAATTCATCAGACATTGGCTTGATTAAGCATTTCTCTACTGTTTAATATACGATGGTCATCGATTTCACACACACATGTGCATGAAGGACCACCGTAGCGGTCAAGCTGTTGTCCGCCAAGACCGTGGGGCCTTGCATGTCCACTCTCTTTAATATCAATCAAATACCATCCACACCCAAGTCACAAGTCAGGCTGCCATCAAACCTGATCCCATATCGTAGCCTGCATTAATTATGCGCCGGCCTGCTGTAGCTCAATTAACCAACAATATTTTGTGTGTTCTGTCACATTATCCCTGTGGAGTAAATTAATTAATTTTCCGTTCGGGATTGGGTGTCGGTGTGGATTATGCAAAAGTCCATTCGATTGTTCTTCCCAATTCGAAGTTCTGGAAGAGGGGTAGTGGGTTGATGCTAATTCGTCATGGCAGGGAGTGAGGCACTTTTGGGTTTTAGGTGTTTTCCGGTCGATAGTGGAAATTAGGTGTACAAAACTAGCTGGGAGATGGCAAAGAGGAATAGACAATTAGAGGCACAGAACATTGTTGAGATAAGTTAAATCTGATTGGGTTTGCTAGTCGTCTGACTAAAAGCATACTCTGTCTTTTGAAATTGTTTTTGATTTTATATCAGTAAAGTAATTATCGTATTAGAATCATATACCTTGTTTTGTAGAAACTAAACAGATACATAAGGATGCCAAAACAAATGAATTCTTACGAGCGTCATCAATGATTAAATTGATATTAAGCCATTTTTTTCTACATTTTCATTTTGGAGTGGAAAAATCTTTTGTGAACTCAAATTGAACTGAAGAATTTTGTTGCAATTTGAACGTGGGAAATAAATTAAAATATCAAAAAGATTAATGCTAAATAAAAAATAATTAAAATTTATTCTAAGAACTATTATAAATTTTAGACAATTAATCCATGGTCATTTTTATTATTCGAATTCTTTAGAAGAACAGAGACGGTTTTGACAGCGAAAATTCTTGAAATTTGATTTGTAAATAAAAAAAGACCTTTTTAATATTTAAATTATTATAGCTGATTTAAAATTTATTAGATATGTAGAAAGAGAAGGTCGTTTTCATTATCAAGTAGTATATTTATTTTCTAAAGTATTTGTTTTTTATTAGCAAAGCGAATATTTATCGTAATACGAATCATAAATAGATTCATAAACACGAATCGATCCCCCCCTCTCCCCCTGAAAAAAAATTCAAAACTTTTTTTGGGGGAAAGGGGAGGGGTGTCACTTCTAAAACCGCTTCTAAATTGGTGTAATATATGTGTATAGGTTCAATAATTTTAATGAAATTATTTCTATTTTTTAAAAATAAAAGTTAACAATATTGGATATTATGTAATGTGGGCATATAAAAATGCATGGTATTTTTTCAATAAATACCCCTAAATACACACTTCTGTGTAGAAACAAAACAAAATAGTTTTTTAAAGAAATTCACAGTGCCTGTAAATATTGTAGCATAAGATTTCAGGCGTTTGCAATATAAGAAAGTTCATCCATGAATACTCAAATATACATATGTGTATATGTGTGTGATATAAGGTTTTTAAAAAATCCAAAAAAATGCATATTTCTTATTGGGGCTGCCTATTGAATATATTTTTAACTAATTTATTAGCTTCTAGTACTTTATACATTTTTATAATGAGTTGAATGTCATCATTTTTTACAAGACAAAAATTAAACGATCGTTTTTTGAAGGTACAAATCGTCTCAGTTCCCTTAATTATATTCTTTTAAATGTTCATGAATTTGTAGATAGAGGTTTCTAATATTTTCATCGCAAGAAGACGGATGTGACATAAGCATCAAGTGCTGTTAGGCGAGTCTATTTTAATAAGTGACATCAGCACAGTTGTAGTTATTACAACCTTGCTATTTTTCAATAATCAAATCTCCGTTTCTTACATTCCCTCTTCCTCAGAAAATGAGTTCGTTTGCAGAAGGTCAAAGGTTGTTTAACTTATCATGTTTTTTAGATACCTTATTACTTCTTTGCACGGTTTCACTTAATATTGTATTTGAATATAAATTGGTTTATGACGAAATATTCTTTAAATGAAATGTGAAATGACGATAACTTTACAATCCAATATAATTTTATTTCAGAATAGCCGCCTTTGGCGATCAACTTATAGTTCAGAAAATAGGCTTTCTTCTTTATCAAATTATTTATATGTAAAGTACTTGTTTAGAATTTCAGCTTGTTTGATAAGAATGCAAAATATGAAATTAATGCAATCAGTATGCTATAAATTGGAATTCCTGTATAAGAAAAAATATATATTATATCTGTGAAATTAATGCGGAAGAAAAAAAAACGGTCTTGATATCCAAAGAAAGCGAATTCTTAGCTGAATTTCAAAGCTGGCTAAAACATGCAATTGAATGATGGGATTATGAAATACGTTTGCGTTTCATTACATAACAGTAAAAGCATTGTTAAAAGAATTGCGTACTCAGTTAAATTTATTAATTATTAAAATTAGAGGAAAACTGTACCAAAATGAAATATATATTATTAAAATAGACATTTTTTTAATTTAAAGGTAGTGTAAAAATAATATTTGAAAGATAATACTTTTGGATAGAATAGCCGAAATCCACCAAACTCTTCTGATTTTTAATTATTTTATATGTTAATTAAATTATGTACATAAATTTTCCACATTGGCTTATCCTCATATCTAGAAAGACATATTCACCAGATTTCTTCAAGATGGTACAAAAACTAGATTTGTATAAGTGAACATATAAATAAACATTTATTTTTATATGCATGATGTCCCCAAAAAGTGGAATACAGGTTTGTTTCCTTAAAAATTGCATGTAGACACACATTTCCTGTTTCAAAGTTTTTTTAAATATAGTGGGCAATTGTTTCAATACACTTTGAATTCTCTAAAGATGTATAGCAAAAGTTTTTTTTAATTTTATAAGGGCTACATAATGTAAAAAAATGTGAATAAAGAGCTTTCTTATATCCACCTATTCAGACACAAAATTTCATGCTTTTGTTTACAAAATTAGAAAGATTTAAAAGACAAATTCATTGATTTATGTTTGATCAAGCGATTAAGCTTATATATTTTATTGAGTATTCTTTCGTAAATTTCAAAGATAATTCTCTTTTAAGAGTTTCGTATTAAAAGAGCAAAATAAAAAAAAAATAATGATGTATTTAATGTATTTTATTAAATCTTGATAATACGGTCAAATAATGCGTTATTTGAAGTGTTTATAAAACTTGTTTAAAATAAACATTTTTGATACCTATACAAAGTTTCATTCTTCTAATAATATAAACACATACAGCAAAAACATACAGCACACACAACACTTCTAATAATATAAACACATACATTACATTTACAAACAGAATAAATAATTAGAAATTCAAGATGTTCCTCATTATTGAAATACATTGGTTTTTTTCTGGAAATCTTAATATAAATTATACAAGCAAAAAGTTTTATTTTCTTGTTCAAAATTACACTACTTTAGTGAAATACCTTAAATGTTCAACTTCTCAAGTCTCTCTTCCCTTCTTGATATCGAAGTTGCAACTTTCTATCAGTCAAATTAACAATTGTATGCACGAGTTCGCAAATTTCTTTCAAGTAATTACGACTAAATATCAATTATTAGGCAATTATTTGTTACAATTTTTATATATTGAGTAAATTGGCAGTTATAAAATAAATGTTTTATCTACATTTGTTACAAGCTTCTCTAAATTTTGAAACAATCATATTACTGAAGATATTGTTGATAAAACTTTATCTGTACATATATGAATGCAAATAAAAAATGAAACATTTAATTTACTGGTACTTTTACATTAGGGGGGCATATAAGAATTTAACTTTTTACTGTCAATCTCTACAAAATTCAAAGTGCATTTGTATACTTACCTGTCTTATTTAATAAATGTAATTGGAAATATATGTCTAGATGCAATATTTAAAGAAGCAGTTGTTTCACTTTTTTTGAGACACCCAATATATACATGATGATCATGCAAATATTCACGCTAGGTAATAATGATGGTTGATAAGAATACATTGAATGACAGCAGTCAGTCATTCTGTGAAACCTTTCAGTTCTTGAAGGTTGTTTTTCAGTTTGTAAGCGATCATACAAAGCTGTTCATCAGTTCCAACAATTCTAGATAATAGTTCTAATTCCATTACAAAAAAACACCCCTCCATTTAATATCCTCAAAGTTTATGACTCGATTTTATATCGATTTCATCATCATCATAACATTCTTCCACCAGCTGCCACACCCGTTTTCTATCCGATGACAAATGACTCTCCGATAACCAGACAAGATGGAATCCGATGATGTTTCTGGTCTCTTATCTGACAACATAAAAAATCATAAAGCTTAAAAATGCGACAACATTAGCGCATCCCACTCAAGATCGGCTGGATCGAGTCCTTGATTACGGACGAAATCCTCAAGATATCGCAGCAGGACATATGAGTAATGCGCTTTGGTGAAGGTGAGGACAGGTTATGACTGAGATATATTTGACCTGAAGGAGGAGGGGGGAGAAAACATGGAAGACTTGTCGACATGTTCTATAGGTTATTTCCCCGGGACTGGAAAACACGAAGAAGATTGGAAGTTGGTTGTACCTTAGCTGAAAAGTTTGGCGTGAATTTATACAGCAATAAATTAATGTGATGCCATGACAAATGACGGGGATTATAAGCTGGTAATTGGCGCCGTGTTGCATCAATGGGGTATGCGACGGTTGTTAAAAATAGGGTGGTGCTGGGAGAGTTCATTGAAGGCTGAAAGATGAGGTGTCTTGCTCTCGAGACAACTCTATTAAGTAAGGACACTGGTAACACCTGACACTTATAAATTGAATTCGGTGTAGATGTCTGTGCTTAAAAATAGATTGAATTTCGACTTTAATGGGTGATGTCAATTTGATAGGCAATTAGATACTATTTTGCTATGAAATGATGGATAAATGAACTATTTTGTCTTCGAAACCTCAATTTCTTGGGATTTTCGAATCACGAAGCATCAATACTTGGACGGAAGTCAGACGCCTAGCAGAAAAAAAATCCCCGGTTCGAGTTCTTGCCTAAGGACGGCCCTTGACAAAGTCTACAGGCCGAATTCTTCCTTTCTTCCCTTTTTATTTCATTTGATACATTTAATTCATTTTGCTTTTAAATGTATTTATTTCTAATTTGGAAATGTTCCTTTGCGTTATAAATGTAGAAGCATTAGCGCTCTCTAAATACAATGTATCTTTCTTTTAACATTTTTGACTCAGTAAATATTTACTTTTAAGTCAATTTCATAAAAATTGCTTAAATTTTGGGTTGGTAGTTTATTTAAAATGAATATCTTATATACAGGCATATATTTCAAAGGTTCAACGGAATATTCAATGGAGTACTTTATATGGATTCCCATAATTCAACCCTAAAGAATGAAGTTATGGAAAATTCCTGTGAATATCTTGAATATTAGTATTTATTCATCTTAAGATTCGAAATGTTTGAACGCGCTAGTGTTCATAGACTGTACAGTAGCTGCAATCTTGAGAGGTAAGTGCTAATAAGAGATAAGTGCGTTAAGTCAAATCATTTGACATAACGTTACAAAATTTGGCAATTACTTCTAGGGTAGTAGGTATTCGGAAAGGGATTTTTTTTTAAATTTATTTAGATTTTTATTAAAAATTTATTTATTTATTTAGATTTAAACATTTATTTTAACAAAATTTATTTTTTATTAAAAATTAAACAAAATTCTCATGTTATTTGTCTGTAAAAATCACAAAAATCATTTCTACACTCCTTTAAATATTCAACACATTGACTTCCTAGTGATGTTAATTTTATTTTTGTACAATTTTCTCTCTGATTTTAATAACATTTAAATTTTATTTTAATGCATTTTACAATAACACTTTTAATGTTTTAGCAATTGCGTTTAAACACTCGGGCATTGCAGCAACATTCAAATATTTTCTTATGCGCATATAAACAGTGCAATATAATAATGAGTAAATTTTAGAAATAAAATAAAGACAGGCAAATCAAATTTGAAACATTAAGTAACGTTTGTTCGGATTAAAAATCAGTATTTGCTTTCAGTTTGTTTCACGATTCGTCGTATGAACATATTCAAGAAGAAAAGAACAAATGAAATGTATTAATTTTTCATGTAAGAATCATGTCCTTCCTAATTATGTTTTTTATTTTTAACTTTTCATAATAAATTATTTCTGCAAGTATTTTTACATGCTTCTGGAAACAGAACCGATATTGGCCTCCTCGAAGCTTTTTTTAATAAATGTATGTTATTAATCGTATGCCATTCAACATCATTTAGAATCAATCTAGCCTATTAGAGTGCAATCTTTGGTGATTATTCACTAGAAATGGTTAATACGCAATTACTAGAAAACCAAATGTGTATTTTGTAGACGCCTTTTTTTGAACGATTAAAACCAATATTTGGATCCGAGTTACAATTATAATCATAAACTAACTTACCAATTTTCATAAATTTAAGTTCATAATTTTTCACCAATTTCATAAATTAAATCTCTGTACTAAATTTTATTCTCTTTACTTTTTTGCTCTTTATTTTATAGTTATCGTGTTAACTTATATTAAGACAGCAGGAGAAACAATTTGAATGCTGATAAAGTTTCACGCATTGAAAGTTTGATAAAAATCTACAAATTTGGAATAAATATCATATACCAAATTTCATCTATCCAACTCGAAGTGTTTTTGAATCATCGTATTTAAAGACGCTCATAATTTTAATAATTTATTTGACTCAATGAGATTTGAAATGTGGAAATTCGTCAGAATCTTGAGTAATGATATTTTGATTATTACAATACTGTCTATGAATACTTCGCATACGAAGCAATGAAAATTGTTAAGCAAGAATAGATTTGAATTTAGTGGTGATAAATTAATTTAGAAACAATTAGATCTGATACTTCCTAGTTTTAGGAAGTATCAAATCTACTACTTTTAGAATACTTGTGATTATTTAAAAATGATATAATTATTTTCAATATTTATATTTGATGTCAAGAAAAATAAGATGAGATTTAAGTAATACGAAGTAAACAAGACGATGATTTTAGAACGTAATCGTTAAAAAATACATTCCAAGCTAGTAACAGGGAGAGAGAAAAGAAATGGGTAAAAGATTAAAAGAGTGAAAATTTCTGCTGCTATGATTTGATTTGCAGCTCGTATAAGATAGTTTTTCTCCGCTATATTTAGATATGTGCATTAACATATTTTTCCAGCAATTTCACTGAAATTTTAAAAACTTAACATCGTTCTTAAGGTGCAATTAAAAAATTAATATTTTTAATTGTATGAAGATAATCGAAATCAAAGATTTATTGACAGATGTATTTATAGCATAAAATCTAAAAGAAAATTAGGTAATTTGGTTAGAAAATAAACTAAAAAATGATTAAAAAGAAGATTTTACATTTCAAAAGATTAATAGATAGAGTTTGAAAAGCTCTTTGGTTGGACTTTAATCTAAGTAAATCACAAGGAATGGTATGATTTGTCATTTTGTTTTTAGGAAAATTTGCTCTATTCAATAATTTTGTAATATTCACTAGGATTTTTTTACTTTTTTTAGTAATATACAATTAAGTATAATTACATTTTATCTTCAAAAATATCTTAATTTGATGCATTATTATGTGAAATTTTCAAAGATAAGTTTAAAATTATTTTTGTTTCTGATCCAAGCATCCTAATTTTTAATTTTATTATTTTATTTTACCTTATTATAAAATAAATATACAATCTGAATAAAAATTTGTATTATTCATTTAAAAGTTAATTTCCGAGCGAAGGTTAATATATGTCTCTGTGCCGTTACATCCTGGATGTTCATTTTAAACTTGACTTTTAGTGATTTAAAAATGACTTTTAATAATATGAATGAAGTTCAGAAATTAAATGGATTCTAAGACAAATTTTATTCAGAAGAAAGCATCCATATTATAAATTTTATACCATTTCTTCAATAACTGATGGACATAGAATATTTTATGGATATGTAAATCTGAAAATTCGTTCGGTTTGAAAAAAATCACTTAAAATATAGTTACTCTTTTTAGCTCAATTTATCTAATTTACTTATTTAATGACTTACTATTTATTTAATTTAACGATATGTAATTTAATAATTTTTTAAAATTCACCAGCAAATGCTTGGAATAAAATATTAACATATGTATTCGAATAATTGGCCAATAGTTGATGATTTCAAAGCTCATCCATCCTTTAAACAAATCATACACGTTTTCGAACTTTTTGTTTGAATACTTTTTAATGTCTCTGATGAAAACCAAAACTACTGATCAATATCTCATGTCCACGAAAATCAAAAGAAAACACTTATTTTATCTTCATTCCTTACCAAGATAATTTTCGTTCCTCTAAGGTCGACATGTGGATGGAAAGCCCTCTACGTATCTGGTAGCACTGGCTTTTAGTATCTATTGATAAGTTCCCATGTCTTCACAAGAAGACAGCCGGAAAATATCACGAGAGAAAAAATCCCGTCAAAATATTGAAAAAAGTACTATCTTGACCTGTTATCAGATGTCCTCGAGACACAGTTCTGGTAGGTTGATAAATCGCGGACCTACAAGCACTTTTATCGCAGAGTGAAGCCAGTAGACAATTTCATGTTTAACTATCTCCAGTATAGCTTCGTATTATCGATTATTTTTTTCGTGGAAAATTCTTAAGATTTTTTTAAGAAATCAGAGGTCAATCGAGATTGAATATTGTCGTGGATAGCCAGAATTCTGGATTCTTCTATTCCTTATATCCATAATATACAGAATTTTGAATAATTTATCATTCTGATAATAATTATATGCAATGGCAGATTTCCGAATACTTAAGTTACTTAAGGTGTCTGGATTAGAGAAGGTGGCAGGTATATAGATTGAAAAAAGTTGATTTTCTAATTGTTGAGACATGAGGGAAAAAAAACAAAATTTATGAATTAAAAAAATATTAAAATTTGGTTTGGTTTGAGGTTTTAGGACTCAAGAACCAATATGAAGGTCATTATATGCCAAACAAGTTTATTTCCAGTTCAAAGGTTAACAAAAAAAGGATACAAAAATAACAATTAATAAAACGATGATCAATTATAAAAAGTCACATAATAATGATATTAACCATAATAATATCACCAGAATTCTGGATTCTTCCTTTCATCATATCCATAATATATAGAATTTTGAATAGTGGATCATTCTGATATTAATTATATGCAATGGCAGATTTCGAACTAAGTAGTTGCTTAGGGCATCTGGAATGGAGAATTGGTAAGTGTATCGAAAAAGCTAAAGTTCTAATTGTCCAATAAATGAAAAAATGTGTATTAAAAATATAAAAATTTGATTTGGTTGGAGGTTTTATGGCACAAGAACCAACATGAAGGTCATACTGAGCCAAACAAGTTTATTTCTAGTTGTTTGACAAAAACAGTTTCTATTAAGATAATACAAAAATAGCGGTTAGACGACGATAAATTACAAAGAGTCTCACTGAAACCATGATAGTGAATTCAAATTAAGGAATAAAATCCTTTGGATTTTAAAAAGACAAAAAGGTTCTCTCATTGGTTTCTGCCAATCAACAATCGCAAAGTTATTGTTGTCGTTGTTTTGAAGTAAAACAAGTACTGAGCATTGAACTATGAATTCAATAAGAATATGATAAACTGTTAATCAACAGTCACAATGTGGACGTATTGACAATTGATTATTTAATAATAGACGTTTATGCGTGAATCTAGTGGGCTAAGTTCTCAGACGAGTCAAAATAGTATCATGTTTTCGATTATTTAAAGAAATCCATATTGATATTTCTTGAATTTCTTGAAAAAATATCAAGAGTTGTAAATCTAATAATATTGACATGTCGAATGTAATAGTTCAATTCCTTATCTGTTCCATTATGTTCAATTAAATGTTATGGTATTTATAAATATCAAGTATCTGTTGAATTATACCTACCGCAAGAGGTCAAATGACCGTTTTCCAATATATCAGTAAAATGTCGAAAGATTTAGTGTTAAATATATTTGCATCTAAACGTGAATGTAACACATACGGGAGTCACAATAAATTAACAAATAAATAAAAACATGTATTTCTTCATAAAATTATTAATATAAATTTTTATTGTGTTATCAATGGTGGAAATGTGTGTTGTAATTTTTTTTTTAAAGTGATCCTATAATATGTACTGCCTACAGTCACAAAAGACATAGAGTTATCAATAATTATATGTAGGATACTTGGGAAAAATGTTAAGACTATGCAGATTATGCCTAGATACTATGCAGACTATTTAAGGTTATTTGTTTTCATTAGGTAGAAATGCTTGTGAAGACTCAGAAAATTCCTTTCGAAAAAGAGAGCCAAAATTCTTTATATTTCATAAACTCTTTTTGTTAATAATTTTTCTGCATCAATTCCGAGAGTAATTATATCAGTTGTTATCGGTTAGATTTTATATTTACTCTACTACCTATAGATTGAACGAAAGAAAAAAAACATTGTCTACATCAAGCTTATTATTCTTATTAAGAATTGTTAATATTTTGAAACGGACAACTTAAACGAATCACAAAACAAAAAGTAACCACATTTCTAAAGAAAAAGCAAGTAACTTTTAGCAGTCTTTTAATTAAATATTGAAAAATAAAATGTTATTATAACTAAACTATTAAGTAAATATTTGTGAAATGATATCTCAATACATGAATTATGTTTTAATTGCTTTTAAAATCAAATTTGCCTAAAATTACTTGAAAATATGATTTTATACCAAAAAAGTATTAGGAATAGTATGTATTTTTTTCTTATTGTTACAAACTTGTAATGTTGCTTCCCAGCACGATAGTTCAATCACTGGAAAGACCGTTTTACGATCAACTCTGTTGGGTCCTGATCTGCCGCAGTGATCTCAGAACTTGACGACAAACTTAGCGATCATTTGGCGACTTTGGCAACAAAACAGATATCGCTGGAAACTTCGAGAATTTTAATGATTCATTCAATAGGAATTGAGATACACCTGTCTGGTCCAGAACCTTCTCGGTCCGCCTACCGGGAACTATAAAAGATGAGTCGTGTCGGAGTCGTAGACAAGTATCAAGTCGTTGAGAGTATAACGAAGAATATGCGTTGTGTGGAGCTCAAGCGAATGCTGAACTGAGCTGTGTGCCGAGTTCTGGTGCTTATTGTGGCAATAGCATCGAGTCTTGTGAGGAGTAGTCAGTCGTGTAGTAGCGAATCGGCAGTTGGATACAGCTAAAGCGAGGGAACAGTGGAGAATTGCAGCCGTTTGAAGAGACCATAGAGTGAAGCTATGAAGATTCCTTCTGCCGCTGAATTCTGTCTGGCCACTTTGTGTGCTGTGGTTATTATTGCTGCTGATTACTAGTTGTCCGCTACTGTGTGTTGAAGTGTGCTGTTGTGTGTCCGTCTCGGGTGTACATATTTGTCGTCTTTGTAATAGTGTCTTCGTATTAAATAAAATTTGTTGTTGAGGCATGCTGATTGTTTTCACACCATGTACCCACTACAGTTGAACCCGGTGAATTTATGGACTTAGAAGTGTAATTGAAGTTATTTCCGTAACAATATTTTCCCCCTAGTATTTACTCCAGAATTTTTGAAACCGGATTTCAAATATCATAGATCATGTGTATCTTGTATCTATATTTTGCTCTATATTGCTTACTTTCATCCATTTTCTTATAATTTGCAATCATGATTGTCTATTTTTCGGGTTGAATTTAATGACGCAATGGCAAAAAAAATGGCAATGCCACACAATATTTTTTGAGATGTGTCATGCATAAAATTAAATGTTCGAATAATCCGAATTAACAAGAAAAAAAGACAAATATTAACATGAGAAAATAATAACAAGAAAACCGACATATTAATAGACTATGTTTAGTTAAAACAATCCAGTGTATTTTGTTTTGTATAGAAATAAATACATGCTGAAATTCTCTACATTCAAAAAAATTTAATGCATATTCTAGCATTTGTTGGTTTTAAATATTTGCAAGTTATAAATTATTGAATTTCATCTCTGCTGCAATATTTAAACAAACAGAACTTCCCGTTACTTATGGGTCTGTTCCAAAGAAAAACATACTTTCTAAGATGAATACCTCTTTTTAGCAGACTAATGTTCTCTATGAAGCCATTCACTTGAAAGTATTCAATAACATGACCAGAAAGACAGACTTTACCAGAGTAAAAAACATGCCATATGGAAAGATATTTAAGATAGATTCCTCTTTTGAAAAATGGAAATTCACTTTCTTGGGCAGAAAACCGTTTAAGCCCCCGTGCTTACTTTTCCATGGAGCCACGAAATGTTCTGGAAATCTTCCAGATTCATCCATTTGTCGGACCTGGAGAGCCGATTTTTTTTTCTTTCTGGGAAACGATTTAATCTTTTTTCCTTTTCTGTTGAGAAAGCAGAACCTTTAAAAACGCACAAACCAATGTTTGAAGAAAAGGGCTTCAAATGGTGTTTTTGTTTGTTCTTCAAATTTGGGCAAGACATTTTGTTCGTTCAAGAGCTGTGTTCTGGTCAAACAATGATTGTTCCTTCTCTTTAAACTCTGATTCGAGAGGTTACAAAGTAAACTGCTGGTGTGAAAAACCGCGATTGTCGATCGAATGTTGTTTTTGTTTAGTCAAGGTCTCTGGTGAAAACGGGAGTGAAATATAAAGCTAACTGGATTTTTTAGATAAAATAATAAAACTAAAGAAGTTTTTAAGAAGCGCCGAATTGTAAAACGAATAGATAATTCTTTTAATCAAAACAACAATACTGATAATCATAGTAAATTGAAAATTTATTCATATTTCTGATACGCATTAATTTTTATCAGAATGATTGAAAATTCATATTATGATCTTTTTATTACTATATGCATATTATTATTATTATACTCAAATTATAAATTTATATATTATTATCATTAGATACTTATTATTGTTACTTGTTATATATTATCATTATTAATTACTGTTTCTTTGCATTCAATTGGCTTAACATTTAAATGACCTAAGTTTCAAATTTGATACCGAACTTTTAAATCGAATTTCACATTTGCAGTTGGCTTGTTTTTAATGTTTAGCTGCATGCATAACGGCTGCATGTTACCATTGCATAATGATCTTATGAACAAAAGTTTAAAAAAATAAATGCCATTTGTCAAAATTGTTTGTTTTCGCCGTATTAAATGAGCGACATAATTCTTAGAAAAAGTTTAACGGAATAAATAAATCTGACGCATTTAATTTTTTTTTTTCGAAAAATAAAAATACTTTTGAGGTAGGTGAGTATATTATTTAGTTAGTGCGACAGCTTTATCAATTAGTGCGACATATTTATGGCCTTAATGTCTAAAATATCAAAATTGATACTTGCTTTTTTTCGAAGTAAATATATAAAGTATATATTGTGATTTTTAAAAAATTATTTTCCCCTTTATCTGTGTACTGCAATGAACATATTGATATTTTTTAAATTTAATTTAGAAAATCAGACTTCTAAGGGTTAATGATTTTATCATGTAACGAACAAACCAAACCATAACAATTTCCTAATTAAAAATATCATATTAAAAATTATTAAAATAAATCATATTATATTAAGAATAAATTAAAAATATGTTCGTTAAACTGCAAAACGGAAAAAATTATTTGTAAAATAAAATTTTTTAACCGAAACATTAGGGTATTAAATGAAAGAAATTCTGGTTTTTCAAAAAACAAGAGATTAATTCATTTTATTATTTGCTTTATTTTCTTAATGCGATTTTTTATGAATTGAAAATGTAACATTTCCACCTTTTAAGTAGATTCCTATTAGAACTGCAGATTGCAATTGTTTTCATGACAAGTTTTCTTCATTTCTTCACCAATCATGATCTCTAGAACCCCCAAACCACCCTTTGTTCAAAAGTTATTATATACAATAAGAGAGATGCATATAACGCTTGTCCATGTTATCTTGTAAGCAAGATAACTAGAGCACTTTTGTTTGGATTTTAACTGGTTTGGAATATGTTGTTAGAAATGCAAAATTCTGGGACGAGTTCGTAAATGGACTATCTAGTTCAAAGAGAGTGGAAATAGTGGGTTTTTGAAATTATCTTTTTGCCAAAACATTCTTAATATTGAAGATGGGAAAATAAACCCAATTAGCCAAATTTGCTTCTCATTAGGACGAACAATTTCATTACTTTCTAATTAGTTTCAATTTTGAAATGCATTTTTATAACCGGCACATTATCTAGTTCGGTCAAAGCTCGAAAAATCCTAATTCCAACATAATCGTTTTTTTCTCACCCAATAAATTCTATTGGGCAAACCGGCATTGACTAACTGCAGCCCAAGCAGCATTGTGAAACATATTTCTTGTGTCTTCTTCAACAAAGACCGATGAATTATCGGTTCCGCGCTTTCCTTTTCTGTGTGGTTTTTTTACGGAGATGGATCGTCACAGAACACACTACCAAGTCCACAGGCCATAAGGAAATATAAAACAACAAGTGTTCCCATAGTAACAGGAATAGCCCCAAAGTGTCTGTCGGCAAGACGGATCGCTGAGAAAGAACAGAACCGTTTGAAGCGTTGAATATTACGTGCCAGATGGACATAATGGATTCTCCATCAAAGTATTGCTGGACAAAAGATGATGAAGATGGCTATGTTATTATTTGGCCCTTAAATACCGACAACTCGTCAACGGATTCTTTGCTGTCTTGTATTGTCTCGGGAAGAAGGGAGATTAATAGGGTTCCAACAAATAGGGGAGGTCCTTTCACCTATTTTTATTTGCCTTCTTCCCTATGGAACTGTTACTTTGAAGTTTTTATGGTAGGCATCGAGATGTCTTGCGTGTGCAATTAACTTTCGTCCTTGGAAAATGCATGCATTTTGTACCCTTTTTTATCTTGAACATAAATACATGTAATAAATCACTTTTACTAAAAGAGACGATACATAAATTCTTATTTTTGAAGTTAATAAAGCTATTTAAATTATTATTCATGTTAGGCGTTTTTAATTCTTTCTATGATATATTCGTAAATTCGTTTGGAACTCAAAATAGAATTTGGACATACATTAGGTAATCACATTTGAAAACACTCAAACACTGTTCGTCGTCAGAAAAAGTATGCAGCAGTTTGTGCTTTTTTTTATCTTGAATAAAAATACATATAATAAATCATTTTTACTAAAAGAGACGATACATAAATTCTTATTTTTGAAATTAATGAAGCTACTTAATTATTCATGTTAGACGCTTTTAATTCTTTCTATGATATAATTGTAAATTCGTTTGGAACACAAAATGAAGAAGTTAGGGGTAAATTAGAAGATAATCTTTTTTTTATTTTTGGAAGCTCGCAAACCTGATCTTGCTGTATCTAATTTACATTCTGATGAATTGCATTTCATGTTTTCCTACGGGTTAAATTTTGATTGAAAAATAATAATTCGAGAAATAAAATCTATTCTTAATTAAATTTACTAATTAATTTTACTAAATAAATTTTAATTTTACTAAAAGAAACAATATTTAAATTCTTATTCTTGAACCAATTATGTTAGATGTTTTTAATTATTTCTATGATATATTCGTAAATTCGTTTGGAACTCAAAATGGAAGTAAGGTATAAATTAGAAAATTTTCTTTATTATGGAAAAATCGCAAACCTGACACTGCTGTATTTAGTATGCACTGTAATGAATTACATTCCGAGTCAAATTTTGATTGAAAAATTATGACCCAGGAAATAAAATCTTTTCTCAATTAAATTACGGTTATTTAATAAAGAAACAGCAAAGAAAATATTTCTAACCAGATATAAAACTTTTTTTATGCAGAGTTAATTTCTTCCTCAGATATTTGATTGTGAGACTAGATAAAAATTTAATAAAAAAGTAGATTTTGTGTGATTTAAATTCATCATATATTTAATTTCACATTCTGCTATTTCAAATAATTCATTTTATAGATTCTATGGTTGTATATAATAACGTTTATTAAATAAATCAAACATTTATTGAAATATATTCGTATATTATAAAATAAATTCTTATTTTCTGCTTTTTAATTAAAAAAATAAATTTTTAGAGTGGGGGAGGGAGGGGTAGAGAAGACGTTTATTTTTCTAACAACAATTTTAATTGCCAAACAATTTAATTGCCTCAGACTTTTTTTTTTTTTTTGCATATGTTCGAGACTGAAATCCTAATATCTATTTCTTTTTTGCAAATAAGGAAAATAAATGGTACACATAAATTAAAAGATAATTTTCTGGAATTTTTTTAATGAAGTTTTGCTTTCCGTATGATAACCAGTAAGAAAAAATGTTGAATATATGTGTTGCAGTCATTTTTTTAAAATCTCACATTGATAAGATTAAAAGTTAAGAAATAAGCGCGTACGTACATTATTTTTATTTTGTGATTATAAATAATTCAGTTTCCGAAGCTATCCTAATCTCATGCCTTGCGCTTTAAATTAGCAAGTGTTCTCTATCAATTCTTTTCCTCAGTGGTTTATTACCCCCCCCCCCTTAAACCTCTTAATTGGAATGTTTTTCTTCTCATTAATAATTTAAAATTTTTTCCTCAAAGTATTTTATTTTCTATCTAATTATAAACCATGAATAAATAATAAAATAAAGCGTAAAAAAAGTTCCTATCTATGTTTTATTTCATGTATTTTGTTGTTAATACAGCAAATTATAATTTATGCTATGGTAGAATACGCGAAGTTATAAAATCAGCATTCTTTATTATTTTCTGTAAATTAAATTCATATTGTCTAATATTTAAACATTAAAAAAATAATAAATTTATATCTAACTTTTTTCCAATCCTTTTAGCAGCCTGAATTATCAAATAATGTTAATAAAAATTTATGTTATTACATTGCATTCCACTTTTTGATATTCAAAAGTACATTGTTCTAATTATACTAATTAAAATGAGAAGAATATTAAGCAAGAGGAATTTTTATTATTTAATATTATGGCACTTTTTTTTTGTTTGAAATGTCTTAGGATTATTTTTGAGGGGGGGGGAGGAGATAATATGTAATTTTTGAAAATAATATGTTGTGCCAAAAAGCAATAAAGGAAAATAAAAAGGGGCAATTCCCCTTTGAAAGTAGAAACAACCATTACAACAATGAAACCTTAGAGAATTACAAACAAACAAAAAAAAAGTTCAAAAAAAGGAAAGCATATGTTGCTCGAACTCTCCTTCCTGCTCTCCCCCCCCCCAGCCCAAAAGAAAGGACAGAAATAAAAATCGACAAAAAAATATAAAATAGAAGGAGAAAAAAAAAATAAACAAGGGGAAAAAAACCATTAAGTAGTTTAGGGAAGGAAAAAAAATCGTTCTTCGACTTTTAAGTTCTGCCGTGACGTCATCGACGAGGCAAATCACGTGACAAAAATCAGAGAACATCGGAATGCGTGGAATTTTCGGTCCCGCATAAAGGCCAGGAAAACGCGTGTCCCCGCATTATAAACAGAGTGGGCTGCAAAGTCCGTAAAAGTCAAAAAGTCCTCTGCAGAAAAATATTTAAGCGAGTCCCCCTGGAAAATTCCTGGCATAATACAACATCGGATCTTCGCTTTTCACAATTAACTTTGGAATGCCGGTTCAGGCATAGTTGTGCTTCGCGAAGACCCCTTTCCTTTTCAGTGCTGGAAGGGAAAGGAATATGATGATACTGTGGTGAAAATGATTGTTGTGTTTTGTCTCGAGTTGAAACGATGAAGAAACTATATCAGTAATAAAGTTTGTTAACCTCAGATGATTGCGAAGAGTAGTTTAAATAACAACTGTCATCTAGAAATGGAAAGAATGTGAAGTTATCGATATGATTGGGTTTATAGTAAAAGGAATTGAAGTTGATAGTACGTTATAGGCGATTAACTACTTTATTATTGGCAAAAGATAGTAGTGTTTCTGCTCTCTATTCTTTGGCAAAATAAAATAATTGTTGTGTTTTGTCTCGAGTTGAAACCATGAAGAAACTCTATAATTAATAAAGTTAGTTAACTTCGGATAGATAAGTAAAGTTAATTGTCATCTAGAAATGGAAAGAATGAGAAGTTTTCGATATAATTGGGTTTACAGTGAAAGGCAATTGAAGTTGATAGTACATAATAGGCGATTAACTACTTTACTGTTGGCAGTAGTGTTTCTACACGCTATTTTCTGTCAAGTTTCACAAAAAAGATGTCAAAACTAGATAAAGAGTGGCATAAAGATTGATAATAAGTGACTCGGAACATAATGTTATTTTTTTCGTTACTAGTCAATATTAACGGATTAATAAACATAATTGATGCTCGGTATACCAGATGATTCAAAAGTCTGTAAAATTCGATAACTTTCAGAATAATTTACATAGAGAGGTAAAAATAGACACACATGCTTGAAGTGATATGGGATTTTATTGAATCCTCACCCCTCCCCTCAAAAAAAGTGGTAAAACGGCTTTTCATATGATAATAAAAGCAATAATTAGCATAACAATTGATTTTAAGCTTAGATTATGTTCATTTTAACAAATGCTCAACACGTTGGCCGTCATTCGCTGACAATACTTGTAGTTGAGGAACAACGTTGTAAACAAAATTGTACAGTATATCTGTAGGTGTGGTGAGAAATTATCATCCAGTGTTGTCTTTTAGCATCCCTAATGATGTTGGACGATCGCTGTAGACATGCAACTTCAGATAACCACACCATCAACATTTGCGATGAGATTTCCATGACAGTTCAAGGGTTTTTGGTGGCCCAAATTCTATAGTTGTGGGAGATGGCAGACCCTAGGAGTGTGAAATGGATTTCGTCCGTCCACATCACGTTAGACTAACAAATCGTTACTTTCCCCAATTTTTTGCCCTCTCATTTTAATTCAATAAAACCCCAGCATGTGAATAAATTTTCATGTGAATAAATTTTTAAGCATGTGAATAAATGTTAAGCATGTGAATAAATTTTTACCCTCTACTTAGTTTATTCCTTGAATTATTGAATTTCCAAATGTTAACGGACTTTTGAATTACCCAGTATATGCAATTTTTTTCTCCTTTTCCATATGTTGTGTAAAAAAAGGGATAAAAATATGCTATATTTTATTTTGTCTTAGTGGTACCTTCTCGCATAGAGGCAATGTCTGCTTATTCATTGTCCTTACGCCACTGAATTAGAAACTTTTATTAGATAGAATAAGCATTATTGGATTCTATTAATATTGAATTTTGTTCGAAGTGTTTGTTATAACTTTTAAATAGATTAAAAACATATATCGAACTATTGAACTGAATATAATATGAAGCTTGTAGTATCGGCGAGCTATCATAATGAATTACACTATATTAAAATAGGTTGTCTAAAGATAGTAAAAAAAATCATTTTTAATGAAAGATGTTGACTTTTTATGAATGTAATTATTCCAGTATTCTGATTGTTAACTTACTCTAAGACGTCAAACAAATGTACGAAATAATTGCTCATTAAACTTTAATTAATTTGATAAGACGATGATTATTTAAAAAAAAGCTTTCATAAAAAAATAATACAAATGAACTTGGCTGGCGCAATTTTCAGCTTATAAGTGTCATGGAAGCTTTCATTGTGTTTTCAGCTTTTATTGCATGTTTGTACGAAAATTTGTTGCATGTACAAAAAAGTTTCACAATTTTGTACTCACAGTTCTGATAAATTCAGAAATTCACTAATTGTTATCTATCTAAAGTGGCAATGGAAAAACTGAACTAATTTGTTTATCAACTATCGTGATTAAAATGCCTTTGTGAAGATTTCTTTTTATCTGATTCTAATATGTTTTCAGCTTGAAAAGTTTTGCTAAATTTATTTTCCAAAAAATACAAAAAAAAATAAATTATATTTAATGAACATTTATTTAACTATACAATGCATGAATTTGAAACATGATGGAAGAAAACATTAGTTTCCTTTGTTATACATTTATGAGAATATTACCAATTTGAATCAATAAATTTAATCAGAAACGTGTGTAAGTATTTATTTTTAACTAATATAATTTGATATCAGCAAATAAAATAAGATTTAATTACTTTAATTAATTTTGAATAATTCTATCATGATAGTCTATTGCCTCGACATCGGGACGTGGAAATCATAAGTTTGGGATGAGATGCAACAAAAGTCCAATATGGAAATTGTTCACTTCTTTAAAGAAAAATATTGTTTTGAAAACCGAACGTAGTCAAAGCAGAAGAATATGGTGAAGTCTTTTTATCCAATACTATTCTGGAATATACAAGTGATAAAATCGTTGCCAGATGCGCATAAAAGGCAATGCTTGCAGAAGTTAACAAACAGATAGCAAATCACTAATTAAATAATAATTAATATCGCCCGAATTCCAATGGAGGACCAACTCGCTTTACGAATAAAATTTCAGAGATTAATATGTTTGAACATCTCAGATATGAATAACTATTCGATACAGCATAAACTATCTTGGAATTTTCAGAAGAATCTTCAGATTTCGGCTTCTAATAGAGATAGAACCATAATTCTTCAATTTCCCAAAAAATCTTCATTTTTTTTCCCGTTATACTTCATGCCAAATCGAAAACAACCCCCAAACATGTCACCAAAACTGATGATCTTTGATTTCATATCTATTAAGAATCTCTGCAAATACTTTTTTCTTACCATAAAACAAACATGGCAGGACAATTGCATTACAGATTTGTAGCAATATCTTTCTTTTGGTTAGGAGTTGAGTGGCGGTGGAACTGTGGATCTCAGGTACCCCACACAGTTTCTCATATTCAAAGTGGCGGGGTTCATCCTTAAATTTACCCTAGCAACTTCAAAACGATATGTTTTTTAATAAAACTAACCGATACATCAACGGCACGAATATATATTGCCAGATTAACAACAGAATAAAATAATATTTATTATACTAAGATTTTTTTATAATAACTATTAGGATAGGTAAATAAATTCACAATCACTTTTTTAAATCGACTTCTGAATAATTCTACTAAAAGGAAAATGCTTATTTTTTTAACGTTACTGAAGTTTTGCAATTTATTTAAAATGTCAATAGAATAAATGCTTGCAATTTATTTTCCAAATAGTCTGATGATCTGAAGAACGTAGATCCTTGAACTAGTTTTAACTTTAAAACTAAAAGCTTTCATTTAGAAAGGGAGGAATGTTTTTGAAGTACTTAAGAATATTGCATGATTATTTAGAAAATAAATATATTTTTTTAGATTGGGAAGTTTACTCTCTTTCTGCTGCCATTGTTTATAATAAGTTCATAAAAGTTAGTACACAGAATTCTATCTTATTTAAATTCATTATTTTCGCTCCAATCAAATTTAGAATCAAAATGTTACAGAGGAAATTATAGAGTACCTCAAAGTGATTATTCAACACAGTTCCTGAATTCAAATGAATGATTTCGATATTCTGAAAAACTGATTATGCGAGTGAAAGATATAACGTGAATCTGAAGAATTCTTGAAATTCACCTTAAAAAACAAAATGTTTTAAATTCCTACAAGTGGTAGATGACTTCTAAATTTTTTTTTGATATTTGACCCACATAAGAGATTCAAAAAGATTAAAAATGCATATTAACCATGGTTTCGACATTTTGAAAATGCATGACAATATGACAGAAAGATACTGCATAAATCTGAAGAATTCTAAAAATTGATCTTAAAAACCAAATCAATTCTAGAAGTGGCAGAGGACTTCTAAAATGTTTTTAATATTTTAAATGATATTTGACCCACATAGGAAATTCAATAATATTAAAATTGCATATTAACCATGAATTATTCAAGGATTCTACTGGTTACTTTCCAAAACATCTGTGCCCCAAAAATGATTCTTAATGTAATTAACGAAATGTGCTTTTATTCCAAGGGTATTTTATTTCAAATCTGGATCAAGCAGGAGAAATATTTCTTTAATAAATAATATATGTGTTAAACACCTAAAACATCATAAATTGAAAGGTTTCAATCGTAAATTGATTTTTAACAGTAAAACTATCAAAACAATTACATTATAAATTGTTTCCAAGTGCTTGCATCATGTTAGGAATACCTTATTCTACATTTAAGTTCGTTGATAGATACATAGATAGGAACATTTTCTAGGAGAGATCGTGATAGACGCATATCGTGCATGACTTTTACTTTTATATACTTTTGTAGGAAGTTTTGTTACATACTTTTGTAATATTGTGAATTCTGATGGCATTCCCTGTCACTGAGCATCCGCTACCAAAACAACATCAAACTCTGTAGAGTCTTTAGTTCAGTGCAAGGTTCTATGACACTTATTGTAAAGAGCGTTAGTTCAGTTTAGTGACACAGTACTGTCAATTCCCTCACTAAACTTTCGACGCCAAACTGCAATAAACTCCGTAGTGGTGTGATATAAGTTTTGATGGATCCTTTTAGCTTCTTTACTTCCAAAACCAGATTTTTTTTTTCAATTTCGACAATATAAACTAATATTATGAAATTTAATTAATAAATTAAATATATAATTATTGTTTTCATATTAAAACCACTTTTAAACAATTAATATTGAGATAAATTGAAATAACAAAGTTGGTTGAAAAGCACTTTCAAAAGAATTGAGTTCGGTATCTAACGTATGGAAAGCAAATTTTATACTTAAAAATATTTTTAAATAAAATTGAGAAAAATTAATTAGGTTACTCTATTAAAGTATTAAAATAATCTAAATTCTCTCAAAGAAACTTTGACTTGTAAATCAGTGTTCGAAAAAGAAAATTGTTATGAGATTCATTGAATCTAAAAAACCGTGTATTTCCAACTAAAATTCTGAAGAATATTTTTTGAAATATTAAGCATTAAACGCATTGATCATAGCATATTTATTACTTTGAAAGTCCCACTAGGGGAGCATGAGAAACTTCCGGCATGGTGGTTGGTTCTCATTGCCCTGGTGGGTACACATAAAGGTGGGGGTCTGGCTCCTCCCATCGATGACGGGACGTACTTTTCAAGGGAAGGGTTGTACCGTGGCCGGTGATAGCTCGTAGGACTCAGTCACAATTGCCGCCAGTGTTGCTATCCTGGTTGTCCGGTCATTCAGATTTTTCCGTGTGCCTTCCGGCGGGTCGGAGTAGCCAGTTTGTGGTTGTGGTTATTACTTTGAAAGGTAAGCTTTTCTTTAGAATTAACATAAATTGTAAAATCAAATCAAACATTAAGCTGTTCGAGTTTTTACATATTGGCTATCCTGCTGTTAATTGCGTTTGAATTATGATTAAAAAGTGGCTTGAATTTCTCTTTAAAAAAAATTACATGAAGAACTAAATGATTCAAGAAACCGCTGTGCTCGCTCTCGCAGATTTCAAAAACAATTTCAGTTAACATAAATACTATCTGTCTGTGTCAAAGTGACTTAGCATATAAATGCCACAACATTTCCATCATGAAATTATAAACCACGAATAATAATGAATCCACAGAATTTCAGAACATAATGTATTAATTCAAAGCTGATAACATGATAATCAATCAAAAGTCGATGAAAGCTTATTAATAACTAATTCATCCGAAGCAAGACGTTACCACGTTTAAGTACCTGTGTACAGCTCAGTGTTCTAATCGAAACCATGAAAAGCTCTGCATTTCCAATCTATTTGTAGTGCAGTCTCATTTTCGGCTAACAACCTCTTAATTACTTCGATAGAGGAACCCAAGCATCTTACAGAGCGATTCTAATCTCATTGTGGGAGGGTCTGGGCCGTCTGAATACATCTAACTGCATCCTCCCCCCTCCCACCGGCCCTCTTCTAATCGGGGTTAGACACCAATTTGCACTTCAGGGTTGCCTGAATAAGTGTCCGTTAAGCGGAAATAAAGCTCTTACTTGATGTCTTACTCGGACATTGGCTAGCTGTCCTGGAGATGGGGACGTGTGGAAAAGTTACGTCGTTAAGTGCAGAAGGTTGAATTTATTACTTACAGTACCGTGGATCAGGCGGATCTTTTTGATTCCATTGTTTAAGCTGTCCACAGAAAATAATGCATCTCATATGAATGTGTGAATATGTGATGTATTTACTATGGTAATCTACGATTATTCTACGATGATTTATGGTAATCTACGATATAGGAATATTATGTTGTAATAATTATGGAAACAAACGAAGCAAAGAAAAAGATAGTTTTCCCATGCTCCATTTTTGGGGGAGAGTCAGAAAAATACAAATATTCTCTCATTTGCCAAATTTTAAAAATCTAGTTAGGATGGAGAAATAAAAAAAAAACTAATACTGTACCTTCGTCATTTACCATCAGTGTCATCCTAAAATAATTAGGACACTCCTCACTTAGGTAAAGTAAAGAGGCAGGCATTAGTGTCTAAAAGGAATGGAAAGATTGGTATATATGTACCGACTATTAATTTTTCTTGCTAGTGACTGATGGTAACATATTAAAATATGATAGTAATATAGAAGTAATAAGACAAAACCGGCTCAGATTTGAGTGAAGAATAAAGAAGAAATAGCAAAAGAGAGTTGATTATAAATATTGGAGAGTCAATTATTTAAAAACACTAGACAATGAAAACCGACAGATGTAGCAGAAGATGCATTGATGTACCATTTCGAAACTGAATGAAGAACTTATTTTTAAGCACTTGTTGTCAAATGATAGCAGGACTGGTACCTAGCTGTGCAAATGTAATTTAAGCTGTGCCAGGACACTCGGAATTTTGTGGCATTTTTATGTGAAGAAATACTGGCGTCTTTTGGTGTAGGTGCTAGAGGTGCTTGCCTCATGCCTCTAAATTCTAAATGAGCTCAAATTCTATTCGGCATATATCGAAAGGTTAACGTGGTGGCGGATTTATGATATTTAGAAGAAGAAAGATCTCAAAATAATTTTGGCGAGTACCATAATGTCAAAATCTCTCTAGGGTGAAGGGGTGAGAGACAGAAATAAACCGACTAAAACAGACAGGATAAACATAGAGTTACATTTTACAATAAATTATTTCTCACATTTACAATGTATATTTACTTTATCTGGATATTAAAACTGTGGAATAAAAAGAAATCACTAAGAAATGATAGATATTTCTAATTATTTTATTTCATTCTTTATCATTGATCAAATGAGAATATAATGTAGTACAAAAAATTCAAAATATGAATATGATGAAAATACTATAGAATAATTTTATTCATCTAAAGGTAATTTCAAATGATTACAAAATTTAGAAATTTCAATGTACAAAATAAGATTTATTAAGCTTTGCGCAGTTTTCTCTATTTTTCTACAGAGACTAATGTCATTTGAAAGAGCACTACGCATCCAAATCTGCCACCCTGCATTTCCTTCCCTTTCCTAGCTTAATAAAATAGACTCGTCTGATATCATGCAGTTCTTCGGTCATTCCAGCCAGCTCGACATAGCAAAGTTGTAGTATGGAAAATATAATGGGTGCTCAGAATAGGAAATGAAAAATATATGTAAATATTTGCAACTTTAATGTTTCTAACCTTTTTCCACCGTCGTTTTATAACAGACTTATTATGTTTATCAATTTGAAGTGCCAATCATATTTTCGAAAGTACGAAAGCAGAGATTCCGCTGCTAAAACCTTCCGATAACTGATTCTTTTTAAATCACTATTTAGATAAGACATTTGCAATAAAGTTCAAATATTAAAAAAAATAATAATAAATACATTGTCTTTATGCTAGATAACAGCAGACATATTATTATTGGAAGATAATGGCACGAAAAAATTTAAATCCAGAACGTAAAAGTTAAATAAGTTAACCTGCATAATAAGCGAATCAAATTAATCCATGATACTGAAAAAGACAAACTCATTTCTTTATAAGGAATTAGGGAGATAGGCAGTTTGAGGATGAAAATGTTATTTTAAAATTTTAACATTTATTTCTAATAAAATATTATCAATAATAATCAATGCCGGAGCACTTTTCGACTAGCCTTAGGCTGGTATTTGAATGGCTCTCTTCTATAAGCTCTGTGACAGTTGGAAGATTGTTTGACTCAGAAGATTTTAAAAGCACTAGTCCATGCAAATGAGAGATTTTTAGTGGTACCATGTCTTTAGCCCAACACCCTCTAGATCGAAAGCTGGGGTTCTGTCATCTGACCAACGAACTAGGGTTGCGTTGATACTCAATTTTCGTATATCAGATAGAAATTGATACTGATACTCATTTGTGCTTGAAACAGCCGCTAACCGATTTTTTCCCCTTCGGAAGGAAATGGGCTCTCGGTATGTATTAGTTCCGTAATTGCTGTTTTTGATATGAAAATAATTTCTAAACAGGATTTCACTTCTTCGGAAGAAGAATTGATGACCATATACTGGTAACTCTGATGTTGACAATGTTTGGCGATTGATAACCAATGCCCAAGGTTATAACCAAAAAGAATCAATGAAGTCCAAAAATCAGTATCGAATACTTGACGCTCTTAGTTTGTATAAGTTATGTATCGTTGATATAAAGTACCAGGTTGATACAATATCAGCTAACCTTACAACGACCTCTTCCCATATCTGCCAAAAGTGAAACAAAATAAACAATTCCAAAGTTACTTGAAAGAGCATCCGAAGTCATTTTTTACCACACTATGAAATGTGTTCGTTTATGATTCAATTCCTTTCACTTCCCACTTAAAGTGTACCCTTTTTATGGCACCGAAAACAATACCATCCACACAGAAAAGGGGAACAACCATTTATCTTCATAAACGCAGGGTTAAAATTCACCAGAATCAAAATGATCGCGCATTAAATGGCCGGAAGATTTATTGACTTGACATAAGAGCTTTCTCTCTGAATACATTTTATTGCTCCCTTTGAAATATTTATCTGTTTGAACTGGTTCAGAAACACGAAGTTACTTGCAGGTCATAATAAAAATTGGCACTATTAAAATATCAGCAACAAATAAAATGATGGTAATAAAATTATGATTGCATTGCATATTTTTGAAAGAATATAAGTTATTTAAATTTCAGATTAACATTAATATTTGAAATGGTTGCCTTTAAAGGAAATGAAATATCAGGTATTAAGAAAAGGTAACGTGTTATTGTTACTTTTATTCAATTCAGTAAAAAGCAGGGCATCGTTGAAAGATATTATTTGAAATAATTAAATAAATACACAATTAAAGATAGCTGATTAAAATGTCAATTAAAACAGCTTCTGTCGGATATAATGAGTTTGCGTATGCTACATTCCTTTATATTGAAAATAATTTAAGGTTTGCATTCATTTAGAGATATACAGATTTATGCTTATTTTTATGTCTTTTATTTAAATCTACAGTTTCCGTCCTTTTTTAGAAAATTTGGCACAAGTGATCTGTATACAATAGGAATCTTCCTGCCAACTTTTCAAAGTCCAAAAGTTAATAAAAAAAATATGAATCAATATAATTATTGAATTGAAAATAAATAATCAGTACTTATTTTCAATTAAATATCAAGCAAGTTTTTGTTTTTTAACTACATTTTCTAAAAATGTTGTTTCACAAAAATAATTTTTTCATCGTATTAAAACACGAAGAATTACTCTTTCAATGATGTCTGTTTTATTTATTAACAATTCTTTTTCCCAATTTTAATAATTTATTGATTTTAATTTGAAACATAATCTGTAATAATTTTTTTACTGTTATTAAGAAATTCAAATTTTTTTCAATGTTCCATCTAATCAGTCAAATACAATTTTTTTGTCAATGCTAAAATACAAAAAAAAAAAGGTTTTTTTTAAACATTAACTCTAAAAGTAGGGTTTTCACTTCCGTATATACACATTTTGATTTAATTCACTTAGTATATGCACATTTTGATTTAATTCACTTCCGTATATACACATTTTGATTTAATTCACTTCCGTATATACACATTTTTATTTAATTCACTTAGTATATACACTTTTCAATTTGCTCGCCTTGTAACTTTCATCAACTGATTCGGTTTTATTCATTATTTTCAGTCTTATTAAATAAAAAGTAAAATTTTAAATAAATACGTTTTGTAACAATAGTTTAAAAGTCAGGATTCAGTTCGGTTCAGTTATATTAATGTCCCGTTTTTAAAGCAACCCTAAAACTATTTTGGGAGGACCTCGTATTTTTGAACCGCTGTTAGATGACGAGGACGACACTTGAGGTGTAACCCCATCTCTAAACTTCCACACCACACTAGCGGTAATACATTTGGCCCCGACGGTTTAACAGTTAGGAAAGCCATTATTCCGAGAGAACAAATTGGTTACAATGGCGACAAGTGTCCGAAAATTATCAAAATTTGAATATTTTCATTTGCAAGTTAGTTTAACAAATACGAAAAGTATTTGAGAAATGGTTTATTTATTGTTAATTCATAAAGCGCCGTTTTTTTAAACATTTGGCCCCGACATAAACTTTCTCCAAGCATTAAATAGCGCTTCACAGCGAATTAAAATCTTTGGCCCCGACGGTTTAACAGTTAGGAAAGCCATTATTCCGAGAGAACAAATTGGTTGCAATGGTGAGAAGTTTATGATAATTTTCAAAATTTGAATATTTTCATTTGAAGGCTACTTTAACAAGTACGAAAAGTGTTTGAGAAATTATTTATCTATTGTTAAATCATAAAGCGCCGTTTTTTAAAACAATTTGTAAGAATAGAAACTAATTGAATCGTCTAAAAATTTCTAATGGATTTTAAAGATTCTTTTCATTTTAAAACTGCCAATATGTCTGAACATATGTATGTGAATACTGTGTTCAAAATATTTATTAAAAATAATTTCAAAGTACTTTTATTAGTGCTCTGAATAGCAGAAGTTTTTAAAATCAGGTTCTACTTTTTAATATTGAACTCCAGTATCCTCATTTTTTTCTTCAAACTTCGAAATAAGAAATCAAGAAGATAAATTACATATCATCCAAGCTTATATTATCCATGTCATATATTCAGAGGAATCAGGTTTCGAACATAGGATTTCCCTATATAGAGATTCACCAATGGAATGCCTTTGCAAAAATAACAGGAAGAACAGTTATAAACTTTAAAATGGTCAAGTGAATTTTAAACCCCATAATCTGCTTTCAATTCAGTCAAGTTCTTTTATAACTTGATCTTTTGTCTTCAAAGTGATCAATCAGATTAGGTGGATCTGCTGGACTGTACTACGCTATAATGTGAAATTTCGTTTTTCTCTATCATATTAAATATGCGTGTTATTCTCTTCCATTTACTTTCTTTTATGTTCCAATAATATTATATTTTTTATGTTTAGCTTCGTTGTGCAATCAAAGAAATTGAATATGCTATTTAGTTATCTTCCTTTTTTGCCAAAATATTTTTAAAATTTGATATTGATGTGCAATTTTACAGTAAAGGATATACATTTAATTTCTTCCATCTCATTCAATCTATTTTTATATATATTCAATTCACTTTTCTCATTTTAATGAGATGGAATTTTGTTAAATTTTTTCCTTACTTTCTGATGCACTAAAAAAAGATATAATTTTCATTAACTTGTATCTTCTTAATAACGATACTATATTTCAAAATTTTTATTATTTTAATTATTCTTAAATTAATTATATTTTAGTTCACTACGAATGGCGCTATCTGGAAAGAAATAAAAGATTTTTTTTAAATATTTATAATAATATTCTTTGATATTTATAATATTGAATTATAGATCAAAGACTTTAAAATTCAACAAAATTATACTTTTCAATGAGATTATTAAAAATATAATTTTAAGAAATGATATTGTGAAACTTATTATGTGTTAAAAGAACCGCGAGGACTTACATTATAAGTGATTTATGGATATATTCAAGTTTCTTATTTCATACTCTTAAACTAACTCTTAAAACATTAAGTCCTGAGAAAATTTGAACTTCCTTGAGAGAAGAAAAAAAACTTTCTCACAAGAATAATTATCACTATCATATCAACCATCTCTGAAATGGGGTCCAAAATAATTAAATTCAAGAACGTTATTTATTTTTTTCTCTTCAGAGTCAAAACAAATCCTTTAAAAGCATAAAACAAATTTGCCTTATTATCTAACATCTTCACGACATTCAAAAAATTGTGCTAATTTTCCACCATAACACTTAACAATGCAAGCGTATTATCTTAAACTTGTAGGCATCTGATGCTCCCTTACTGTAAAAAATCGCCGCAATTTTCATTTAATGCTCCAAATTACACACACAGGTTAACAAAAAAAAATTATTTACCTTGTAATTTATAATTGCAATCAAAATTATACTTGGCGATATTCTGTTTCACTTAGAAAGTAACTATTTTTTAAAGCCCACAAACGTATCCACTTAATTTCCCCCTTCCAAAAAAAAGTCGCGAAGACCACTTTTACAAAGAGAGTAAATTCAATAAACCCACTTCACGAACTCATGCAAGAGCGTAGCTGGTTTCTTGGGCTTACGCTAATAGTTTAAGTTCAGGCATAATGCATATATTGCGTGAACTGCAACACTAAACTCGCGGTTTCGTGTAGTGCGAATTTAATGCTTGGGGTGTGTTTTTTTAAATATGTATGTTGGAATCTACTTCTTATGTTTTTTTTTACTTTTTTTCCCCTTCTTTTTCACTTACGAATCTGCATACGACCATTAATTCTACGCTTTCTTCTTGCTTATGTTTGAGCGTTTAAGAAAATTAACCAGACGTTTATATTTCTTTGTGTTTTTTTGCTAGTGTGTGTTTATAATCGGAGAACGCCCACTACTTTTATGCCTATAACCGCGTTTATTCATCAAAGTCTCGTTTTCTTTGAGGGGTCGTTCAATCATTTTCAGAACAATGTATCTCGATCTGCGAAGTTTCTAATGAGTTTTTATTTACTTACTGGGTGCTGATTTGGATATCTTTCAGAAACACAAATTTAACCTCTCTTTAACGTGGTAAATTTTTTGCAGGATATGCAAATTTATTGCTGGAATAATGCGTTTTAGAAAGATTATCACCATTTTTTCCCAGTTTCATTTCACACCACAGTTGGAATATTTTGTTGTCCAAGACCCATTTCATTGCACCTAAACCATCTTGAATAGAAATATCAGAATATGGTGCTTTAGATGAATTGCTACAAATTTTGCATTTTACTGGACTCTAGCCGGCTTTGACGAGCAACTATACCTCCAAAAAATAGTGCTTGTATTTATTTTCAATTAAATATCTTACGCATGAATTCCTGCTCATGATTCCATTCAAAATATTTGAACAATTGTCATTGATATTATAATTGCGCTGTTTTAATAGCCATTCAGTTGCTCTGATCATTGTAATCATAACCCATTATAGCTCATGATTTCATTAAAAAAACTTAAACTTCAAATTATCGTTGACATTAAAGCTGCGATATTGAAATAGTCCTACACTTACTATGTTAATTGTGAACATAACCCATCATCGTTCACAATTCCATTCAAAAAATTTTAAAAACAAATTATCATTGTCATTAAAACTGCATTATTTTAATAGTCCTACACTTACTATGTTAATTCTGAACATAACCCATACTATCATAGACCAGTCCCATAACATCACAGTGCTGTTAAAAGCATAATTGTCTGATTCATCTATCTTTTAATTTTAGCCTTACTGTGACTTTTTTGTATATTCTTTATATAAACTACACAAATATTGAATAGAATATTTCTTCCTTAGATTTCAACAAGGGGAGAAAATCACGCAATTAAGTATTCGATAAAATAAAAAAAACAATTAATTTTGATGCAACAATGCAATCTATTGTTTAAAGATTATGAAAAAAATATTTTTAAATAATATTCAAATTTCAGGAAAAATTTACATGACTATTAGAGTATTATTAAAAACATAATTATCTGAATCTTGTAATGGTGTAACAAATACTTTTGGGCTAACAATATTTGTGGAAGTTTTGGTGAAAAAAATATCAAAATTTTAATTAATAGGTATCAGAATACCGAGTTGTAAGATGGCTATTGCTATATTTGTCCTTCTTTATTCAACTTAAATGAAGAAATTGTCAACTATCATTCCGTTCCTACAAGGGTCAGAACTATGATTTCGCAAAAAAATGCCATGCTATTTGACATTGGTTTTCTTACATGCCATAGTATTAAACCTACTGTTGGAATGCTTTATCATAAAACTGCTGTTTCCTCCGCAGTTGGATTAAAATTGTTTTATAGGAGAGATTTTTAAGTGGGCCAGAGTTTTTTTTTGTTGAAATAAGCTATTATAAAGTGGCATAAAAATTTTACGTTATGGAGATTATTATATTATGTTTTGAGATGCAAATTAGCTTATTTTATTATGTACTTTATTAATAGATTATCCTCAGTTAGGAATTCGGATGGAGTGAATGGTAATTTCTGAGGAAATATTTATTTACATAAATAAATCTTTTCTTATAGTTTCTCTTATATATATATATACACATTTTATCTTTTACATATATTTTTTTTCTTATTATTTCTGTTTTTCGTTTATTTCATCTACAAAGGCTCTTATTACAATTAAGGATTCTTTTCCTTTTTCCTTATATACTGTTCAGGAATATTCCTTAAATGTCAATTATTTTCCCCTCATTTGTCTTTTTACAACATTTTAAGAAAATTTTGCCAAAGATTAAAGGAAATTATAACCCATACATGTCAAATACATACCATGATAAGCTGTTAAAAAGTCAAACTATTCGTTCTGGATTGTACTAGTTCGGATGCTAAATGTTTATTTTTACTCTATTTCTAGCGAATTATTAAAATATTCACATGGAAAGCTGAATTTTTTTGTTTATTTATACTGACAAATATATTGTTTATGTGGATTTGGAAGATTCACATAAACAATGTGCTTAATTCTTTGAGAAGTGTTTCCTTTCTGCCAAGAATTAATTGGTTGATGATTATAACATCAATGGCCAAAATCAAAATCGGTTTTAAAGGATCTACATAAAGCTTTTTTTTTTCACAAATGCGTGATAAAATAAAATTGATTATTCCATCCCATTAATATTTTGTCCGACGAAATAATTTTTTTTTAAATATTGTCCTATGTATTTAAAAAATACCTAAGAATATGATTCAAAGTATATAGTATTATTTTTATTATCTGTAAAATAATATTTTATGAATAAAAGCGATAAAATGATAAAAATTATTTTCAATTTCCATAACTAAATATCCATAATTTCGACAATGCCGCAAATATATATCTACTAAGTTGCCAGAATAAAGAATTCATATCAACTGAGCCAAATTTAAAAACAGAACAGATAAAAAATATGTATTATAATTTCAGTTTGTCATCGGCACTTGACCATAATTAATATACTGTAATATACTGTCAATTCCCAATTCTCCCTCGTGTAGATTTTAAATAGATTGTTGATTTAACTGAACTAATTAAAAAGTAATTTATTTTCGGAATAACCCTTAAAACATCCACATATTATCAGTATTCAGTGCTTTAGTATCGTTATTTTGACTTTCCACCAACCAATTCTGATTTTTTTTCTAGTACATGAAAAGGGATTATGGATAAAATATATTACAAGCTGTTTCACAATGACACATGACCTTCAGAATATAGTTTAACCTCTAACTTGCTCTCAAAGTCAGACGAAGATTCATTTGGAGGTCTGTTAAAGATAAAAAATAATAATAATAAAACTACTGTAAAAAAAGGACAAGAAAGCAATGCACTGAAGGAAATGGTCTCTGAAATTAAGGTGAAGGTTACGGGTGCCACTTTCCATGAAAGGGGACATCAGGCGGTATGAAAAGTTCCAGAACCCCACCAGTTATCTGCTCTCTGCGAACCACTTGTAACGAATCTTTCTTTAATTCTATCTTCCTTTACTCAAGATGAGGAACAGTGAAGACACGAACATAAATCGTGTTCGGTTCTCTCAGAATAAGGTGGTTTATCATCGTTTTTTAATTAAAGTTGGGACGTGTTGTTATTCACTCGGAATACCCATGTAAGACTGGTAAGGTAGACATATAATAAATCTTTTCTGCGAGAGTGTTGTCGGAAGCGATGAACAAGCAACAATTAAATTGCGACTTGTTGAAATCATATCTAGCCTACGCGTTTTGTTTCGTTATGAATTGGTATCTCCTTTATATTAAAACTAGAAAGATTTCCCCAAGACATGTTCACAATATTATACTCCCAATTCCTTCATCGGCGACTTAAGGATACATATTATTGAAATGTATTATATTGCAGCCCAAATCTTCAGCCCCCATAATAATTATCTTTTTAACCACCGCCACTAAAGTGTATGATATACTTTTAGTAATTTTTACTTTTGTGAGAAGAAGCATTGCATTGTCAATAAATTGAAAATCGAATTTGATGAAACAACACATTTCAGATCTCAAAGCATATTTTTGGCATTTAACTTATATATTTATTTTTCTTTATGTATATGAAAAAGATGTTTTAGAAACGGATTTTGTTAAATACACAAAATTAAATAGGTAGCGGGTATAAACTAATTACAGAAAAGTGGAATGTTAGATCAAATTGGTCTTGAGGAAAAAAATTTTTGCAATATATACGC
>JAPMOR010064044.1:318314-331617 GCA_026543865.1 Argiope aurantia
AGAACGTGAAGAAATGCGAAAATCATTAGTTTCCTAGAACTCGCTTTAAAAACAATAAAATAAAACGGGAATTGGATCAGGACTTTTAGATTGAAGGTAATATGGGTTAAATTAAGATAAAGATTAGTAAATTAATTAGGATTTAAATTAAATTAAGAAATAACCATATATCTGACAATTAAATTAAGAAACAACCTTATATCTGACAAATGAAATAACCTTAAATCTGACAAATATATAATAAACAAAAGATATATGTAAGTGTATATGAAATAGTGTTCTTGAAAAAGGATTTAAAAAAAAGAAAAAGTGTGTGTGTGAGAGAGAGAGAGCTGACATGCTAAACTGGAATTATCCTTTTAATTTCTTTTACTTCATAATTAAGAAAATATTCAGTGTTTGAAATGCATTTTAAAGGTTCTTTGTAAGAACATGACTGGGCATTAATATAGACTTCATTGAAAGGCAGATTACGTGAAAGGATTTTCATCTTATATAATTTTAATATAGAACATTTAAAAGAAGGCATTTTCAATTTTAGCAAATGAAGCATTAACATGGGATAAAAAGTCCCAGCAACATACACACTGATCTGCTGACTGAATTCGAAAGGTCAAAAATTAATTACTTTTAGAACGCGGATAGTTGAAATTATTACTCTCTTTCTCATACACGCACGAATATATAAGAGAGATCTGTATTTGACTATGAATCTAAATATGAAACATTCCTATAGTAAAAGTTTGCGAGAGATATAAAGATAGAAAGTTTCAGAATAATCAGCGGGAGTAAACTCCCCTAAACTTTTACACAGATTCTATAATCAAGGTCTTATCCCCCTTCCAGGATCCCCCCCCGAGGTATGAGATGCTTCCGGTATGATGGTTAGATCTCCCCATTCTGGAGGGTGCACAAAAAGGTGGTTGATCTGGCTCCTCCCTTTAAGGATGGAAGGTACTTTCTTCTGGAAGGGTTGTACCGTGGCCGGTGATGGCCCTTAGGATTCAATCACAGTTCCCGCCAGTGTTGCTTTTGCGGCGGTCCGGTCATTCAATTTTCGTTATCCGTGTGTCTTCGGGTAGGTCGGAGAGTCAGTGATATGACTCTTTCCCTTCCTCCGCAGAAAATTGTGGACCTTGGGTAAGGCCTCGGTATATGTATATATAACACGGTTAACATTTTGTTCAATACTTTACATGGGATTGGTATTCGATAGTTAAAAAATATCGGTCCTTCGTATAGTTCTAGCATTTTTACCGAATCTATAACGAGAATATATATTTTCCTGTCCACTTTTTATTCTGCCCGAGTGTACCCAAAATTGGACACTGAAAACTACAATTGTAGTTAAAAAATAGCATAAAACTCCATTGACTTAAATCATCGAGTTTTATGTGTAATTGCATTTAGATGTATGTAAAAGTACAGAGCGGCAGGCGGTGGAGCCTTTGGCAAATTTGGTTCAAAATTGTGTAAGTACATACGTAAGTAAGTGTATATTTTAAATGCTAAACCTATGTACTAAATTTTACTTTTCTAGCTCTATGTGTTTTGGAATTATTGAGTTCTCTTGTACTCGAATAGACTGAATTCCTGAAAATGTGTTTCGCTCATGATTTAACAGAAATATACAAATTTGGTCGTAATTCCTTATACTAAATTTCAGCCTACTAACTCAAAACATTTTATAATTATTGCATTTGCAGACAAATGGACTTATTGATTGACAGACAGATATATATTATGTCAAAATGTGTTTTTCAAACTCAGGGAGGTCCGAAATATAAATATTAATCTAAATCTCACATTGACAATTACAGTATGTCGTATACGAGAAATGGAAAAAAAAGTCAGTTTTGCATTTATATAAATGAGAAAATACAGACTGACAGACGGTCAAACCTTTGACGAATTTTGTTCAAATAAAACCTATAATATCTATATTTTAGGTGCTGAATTTATGTACTTTGAGTTTGGGGATTATCTAACGCTCTTATAATCGAGCAGCCACATGGACAGAATTTCAGAAAATGGATTTCGCTCAAAAGTTAATAGAAATCTAGAAATTTGGTGATAATTCTGTATACCAAATTTAAGCAGCTTAGCTCAAAGCTTTTTTGATATGTCGTATTTACTGATCGATAGTTGTACTGATTAACAGACAGACACATATAATGCTAAAAATGTGTTTTTTGGACTCATAAAGGTCCGAAACATAAAGATTGGTCAAAATTTCATGTTCGAATTTTTTGATGATTACAGTACTTCCTATATGAGAAAAAAAAACACCGCAGAATGGTAGATTCAATTAGCGAATACGAATCTATTGATTCGATTATTATACACCACACGGTAAAGAGTTACGCACTGCATAACATATAGTTATATGATATCATTACGTTCAGTTAAGGGCTGCGGTGATGTAGAGACATGTTTCTAACGAAAAAATATATATAGGCCTAATGCTGATTAACTCCATTAGATAACATATCCTCTTATGTTGTGCAGAAGTCTCTAGAAGGGATTGCTGATTCATGTGCTTTTTACGGTGTTACATAATTATGGCTTAAAATCATGGTCTCAAATTAGCCATCATATATCTTCAAAACGGTATATTAACCTAATTAAATTTTTAAAAAAATACACCTAGTTCAATAATCCATGGAATGATCTTCATGTTTTTAACCTTATATATTAACTTTTGTTGAAATAATTATGTATTAAATCTTACTAATTTTAATGTATTTAATCTCACATAGTAAATCTTATTAAAATAATTAATTTAATAAATCTTAATGTGTTAAAATAGCTGTCTATTTGAAGAGAATTTCGTTTTAAATATTTGTATTCAACAAACTGAGTAAAAATAACATTTCATTGAAATAATTAATGCATTTAATCTTCCATAGTAAACCTTATTGAAGTAATTAATTTAAGAAATCTTATTAACGTTAATGTATTAATATAGTTGTCTTCTGTAGAGAATTTAGTTTTAAATATTTGTATTCAACAAACTGAGTGAAAATAACATTTCATTGAAATAATTAATGTATTTATTCTTTCATAGTAAATCTTATTGAAATAATTAATTTAAGAAATCTTATTAATATTAATGTATTTAAACAGTTGTCTTTTGAAGAGAATTTAGTTTTAAATATTTGTATTCAACAAATTGAGTAAAAATAAAACATATTTAATGCCAGAATTATGGAGTTTCAGGACTGCTTCCGAAATTCTAAATGCATACTTATATTTATTACATGCTGATAGGATATCATTCATTATAGGTTAAATATAAGCAAAATTTTGCTTTTTATTTGAAATAGATTTCAAGTAATAAACCTTAAATGTCATTACGAAATTCCGAATTGAAATCGTAAGCCTCGCATCGATAGTCCTTTAAACAATAGAAACCCATTGTTTGGACCATAACATCACGATCCAAAGTGAGCATTTCTTTTCGCTCCATCTTATATTTATTACTTCACATTGAGCCAAATTCTCTCTTTCATTCTAGTTTCTTATCTACCACTCTTAGTATCAGGAACTTGGCGCAATGGAAACATCACACGGGAACCGATGATCATTTATCACCAAAATAGTCGCCAAGAAAACTTTTTACCCGGATTTTTACTTTTGTTTCTTCTGTATTTTTTTTTCTTCGCCAACAGCTACTTCAGAGAAAAGTGGAAATAAAAAATAAGTAAACAACAACAAAAGGAAAAAGAAGTTGGAACAGTGTCCATGCACTACACCAAGTGCATTCTGCAGTCAATCTTTCCCAGATTGCTCCAGACAGTTTGGAAGCTAGTTAGCCTTTAATGTTAGGAGGTGCCTGCTGGTTCTTTCTAAAAAAAGAAGTGAGATTTGTAAAGCCGCGAAATACAACTGGACACGAAGATTCTTTGGCAATTTAGGTTCATTTATTTTTAACCATCCATTCATTTTAACCTGTAAATTAGATCTCAATTTATTGCAAACTGTTTGAGCGAAAATTATTATTATTTTTAAGATTTTATGAAGAAGATTGAATTTAATCAATGTTGATGATGAGATTTTTTTCTGTATGTTAATTACTTTTATTATTTTCTCTTTTTGGAAATAATCAATTGATATTACAGTAATATCAACTAGTTTTAATGAGAAAACTTTCATCCCTTTTTAAGTCACTGATCTTTTTAGGTAGAATCCTATAGGAAAACTGCCTATTATAATGGTTCTCATGGCATGACTTCGGGAAAATCCCTTCAGTTCTTTACTGTTTAATTTAGTTTAGTTATATTAACGTCCCGTTTCAAAGCAACACTAGGACTATTTTGGGACGGACCTCGTAATTATGAACCGTGGTCAGATGACGAGGATGACACCTGAACTGGCACTCCTCTCTAAACTTCCACAGCACACCCGCTGGAGGGCCGTTGGTCCCGACGGATTTAGCGTGCACCGGACCCACTTACACGACTGTTTTTGGGTTAAATCGGGTCTCGAACCTGTAACCATCCGATTCTGAAGCCGAGACCTTACCACTAGACCACCATGGTCCCCAGTTTTTTACCGATCATGGTTTCTAGAACTCCAAATATATATATATATATACACACACATACAGAAAGAGAGAGAGAGAGACGTATAAACTTTGCTCATGTTATCTTGTGAACAGGATAACTAAAGTAATTTTGTTTGGATTTTAACTAGCTTAGAATATGTTTTTTTAAATGTAAAAACCTCGGATGGGTTCGTAAATGGTTCACCTAGCTCAAAGAGGATAGAAATGGTGGGAGATTGAAATTTTCATTTCACTATAACTTTTTTAATATTGAAGATAGAAAAATAAATCCAATTAGCCAAATTAACTCCTTATTAAGACGAATAACTTTTGTATTTAAATTTCTCCATAACTGCAATTTCTTAGAAGTTAACTAGCAACGTTTCCATTAACTAGCAACGTTTCAGAATGATGAGGACATGTCCAAGGTAACTCTCAGTAAGGACGTTAATCTAATTAAAATATATGCATTTATATAAATCGAAATAATTGAATATTGGTATGAATTTATAGTAAACACCACTGACCAGCGATTGTACTATCACACTTGGTCTAACATATCTAGTTAAATCATTGAGTTGTAAGCTCAGGACAAACGGAAATCACATATTAGTCATCAGAATCTTGTTATAACTAATGTTGAAGTGTGATTTAGTTGCAATAAATATTCGTAGATTACCTTCCTATAGGACTTTCTGGAAACGCTTATCCTTGTTGTGCTTTAATTGGAGAGAAACCAAAAAAATCTCCAGCACCAGTAATTCTTTGCCAAAGTGCTCTTAGTTCTATAGTGTTTTTCAATGCTCAGGATTAAGAATTAAAATGACACTTTAAACCACGGGTCGCATTAGAGATTATTATGTTAAAAACATTTATACCATTTTTATATTTATTTAAGATTTCATTTATACATTTTTGTTTTTTATTCATCATAATTACAATAAGCATAATGTTTTTGTAAAAATTCAATTGGTTTATCTGAAATGAATTCAACAATACATTTTAATAAATTTCATTTGTTTTCTCTCGTGACTAATTTTCATTTAATCGTAATCGAAACTAGGCCAGACATGTTCTATTGAGAAATCTATTCCGAAAATGTCAGCTTTACTTTTTCTTCATCTTATTTTATTAAGTCTTGCATTGAGTACGTTTGAATATAAACTGTAAAATATTGTTAATTATTTTGTATTATCAATAATCCATAACTTTTGAATAACAGACGAAATCCAAGATATCCTTTAGGATGAGAATATTAACTGAGAAATATAGTTAGGAAGTTAAAATTTGTAACACCACTGGAAGTTAAAATATTAAAAACTCATTCTAATGTTATTTATTTTTGCCTTCCCTCTCTAGTAACAATTTATCCATATCGAATTACTGAAAAATAAGTTGTTTTTTTTTTCAAAGAGAAAATTATACTGCTACAACAAGAATACTTACGAAAAAAAGAGATGAAAAATTTTGTGGTGCAGAATGTTTCACGGAAAAAAATACTGGCCCAGCATTTACCAGTACATACGAAAAGGAGAAAAAAAACTTTCAGTGTAACATGATCTGCTATGTACGCATATGTAAAAAGAAATCTTTTGGTACATCATATACCAGCAAGTACGACGAAATGACTTATTGGCAAAACATGCTCCATTGAGTACGAAGAAGTAACATCTTACAGAGCTAACATACACAAGTACTTATTGGATCAGCAATTATCAGAAAGGACGAAGAGGTAACAACTTATTGAGCTAGTATACTCCAGCAAATACTTATTCGATCAGCAAGTACGAACAGGTAACAGCTTATTGGACCAACATATAGTAAGCAGTATGCAGACGTAAATAATTAAAATCTAGTAATATAGCAAATATTCAAATGTAAAAAAATTCCACTACAGTATCATATAACCCATAAGGGAAAAGGTTAATATCTAAAAGTAATAAAATTATCTAATCTAATTAAAGAACCCGAAAGTAAATCAAAGCCCTTTCAACCTTCTTCAATTAACTCCATTTTTCTTCATATACACAATCAAAAAGTTGTAAAAAAAATCCCCTAGAACAAAATAAACAAACATAAACTTTTATCCAATTACCCACCAAATCAAAAGCGCTGTTAATTGGGAAGAAACATCCACCGCAGATTTGAACCGAGTAGCGAGCAATACAGATGAAAGCAAAGCAGATCTCACATTCGAGAACCCATTCATCACCACCAGAGTCATCAAGGCTCATCTAAAGCTATATATTTCTTTTTCTTTTGTCTCCATCGTCCCTCGAGTGTGTTTTCCGAGAGAAATAGAGAAAAAAAAAAAAGGAAAGAAAGACTAAAAACTAGAAATCAATTCTAAGATCACGCTCTCTCACCCTTTCCCTGGCTCCCCTCCTTCACCGAGAGAGAAAGAGATAGAGAGGGAGAGATAGGAGGCCAGTCCATCTTTTGGGATTGCTCAAGACAGCCGGAGTGGTCGCTCGACTTTAATGTTATTACTGGAGTTGGAATCGATGGCGTAAATAGGTTTGGTTCAATTGCGCTGCCTAGCGGAAATTGTTGGCTGGCTCATTTGGGAAGATCTAACCTGTTTTCAATTAGTCTCGTAAGGTTTTAACACTTCACTCATAACTATCATAATCACATTTATTTTTTAAATTAAATGAAGAAGAATGAAACAATCAAAATTCATCAATAATTCGTTACAGCAATAAAATGCATTATCGGAATTTAACAGCAAAAATATTTTTATTAATTGCGATCATTAGTATAAAGAATTTGGTTTTCAAAAATAATACCCAGTTAATTCATAAACTTCCAGATCTTTTTTATGGGACAGTTTTATAACATTTTTATGAATAAGACGAACACTTTCCATTGCTTCTTTTTCGTTTTGTTTAAGAAATTAATACATTTTGGTAAACACTTAAACAATATTTAAACAACATAAGCCACTAATTATACAGATTTTGAAGAAATAAATATTATTTTTGAATTTATTTAATTATGTCATTTTTTTAACGTAATGGAAGGAATTCGAAAATAATCCTTATTTCTTTTAATTTTATTAAAATATAAGAATTTTTTTAAACATTTATCTAAAAAATTAACGACAAGTCTATGATTTCTTCGACAGTTTTTCTAAAATAATAATAATATAAAAATTCCAAATTTTTTCAAAGTAGTTTAAATTTAGTACTCTTGCCATAATTTAAAAGAAATTTACTGAAATCTAAACTTTAAAGAAAATTAGTTCTCAACGGTCAATACATCTTTATACCCTTAAGTCTACAAGATTAACAGATATTTATTAAGTTAGTGAAAAGTAGATGAGGTTTCAGTGAAGGCAGATTCTTCCCTTCGTACTATCGTTTGATGATGATGAAACAATTTCCACCCATGTCCACATGTGCTATAAAGCTTCATTGAACTAATACAATGAATTGCTTAAACTCAGGAACAACCTTATAAAGGAAAGGCATTCGATAGATATGCCATCAAAAAATGTATCATCGAAATATTGACATATGCCATCACATTAAGAAATATGTAGCTTTTATGTAATAAATTAAAAATTAATTTTTAAAAATTAAAACAGTTTTAATCTTAAATGAAAAAAATTAAAAATCTGCAATTTGGAACTAATTTTTCATCGGTTTTTCAGAAAAATAAAATTACTATTATGTATTTTGGTCTTAAATAATTTATAATATTTTCTAAATTATTTATTCAATTAAGGGTCGAAAAATATATACAATGTATTATAAATACTACGATTAATACAGATGGTATCAAATCACAAAAATAAACACACTCTAGAAATACATTTTCAATTATCAGTAAAACTGTCACATACGAAGAACAATTGTTATTAAATAAAAACTGGAGACGAACAATTGTTATTAGATAAGAAAATTTCTATTGATTTTTTACCTTAAAAAGTCATCATAGAAAAATAATGAATACAGAAACCAAATCATTATCCTTTTCTTATCTATAATGATCTGATTTTCTATATTTTGCAGTTAAATAATATTGTTTGCAAATGGATTCCAAAACCCTCCGTGCTTTTACGCATGCTTTAGGATGGGTTTAATTCGTCAAAATAGGGGTGAGAGGAAAGATGAAAGGAGATGTTTGCATTTAACAATGAAGTAAACTCGGATTGATAGCGGAAATAAAATAAATAGACTTTGAATTAAAAAAAAAGTGGCATGAAACTCACATATACGTGAAAAAAAAATTGAACAAAACATATCTAATAGAGCTGAAATCAATGTTATTTCGTGTCTCATCCCTTAGTGAGATAGAATCATCGAAAAATAATTGTCTCAGAGCACTGAAACGAAATAGTCTCAGGGTACTGTTTTGTGAACAACAAGAATGTCAACAAGAAAAAAAAAATACTTCATGGAACATAATAAGACACTAGTGGATTTTTTTTTATCGTTTTAATTCAATTTGGGATAAGTTTGAATTTAAAATTTGAAAAATTCTATATTCCTATAATGTACAGGGATGGAAGTTAAGGGATTTAAATTTTATTTTAAACAAAATGATACATTACAAAATAATGATTATAAAGTAAATGATTTATATAAAAATATAACTTTCTCTTTATCCTGAATTTAACGTCTTTTCATTTTTAAATTTTATTTAAAAAAATTATACAAACTGAAAGTACAGCTCAAAAATACGATTAACATGTAAGATCAAAAGCAATTCAAAATTCAAAAACCAAAGTCATTATGTAGAAACTTACCACAGAATGTAATCCGTTTGCGGCCTATTTATCTTGCAGCAATCTACTAGACATTAAGGTAGACTTTTTCCTCCCTTGGGGCCTTTTAGCCGCGAGTGGTCAATATTAGCCCTGACCACTGCCGAAAGAAGAAAAGGACTGTCAACAGATGTTGTCAGTTGAGGACGAAACGAACACCACCTGAACAAACAGGTATGAATAGCAGATGAAAGGGTGATTGAACCCAACTGTCAAGGTCCGACTTGTCACAAAAATAGCCGTGTTAATCTCTTCAAAAACTTTGACTTTATTTTACAGACATGAGCAAAATAACTTTTAATAGCTCATCTGGAAAAGGAATTATCTCTATTATTTCTCGATTTTTAAATATATAGAAGGAATAAATCATAGAATTAAAGCTTCGCATCTTTCAAGATGGCAAGATAAGCCGGCTTGTACCGATATCCTAATCAATACAAGCCGGCTTATTGCCAAAATAAGTCTTCATTGAATACGGTGTTCAAACTGCATTTCATAGAATTAAAACTTCGTATCTTTCAAGATGGCAATATAAGTTGATTTGTACCTATATCATAATATCAAGCCGGTACTGATTATGATATAGGTACTATATATGATACTATATATACTATACCGGTACTATATATGATATAGGTATAATGTCAATATAAGGTCTACAGTAGACTCGATTTTCAAACTGGCTGGACATCATTGTAGTATCGAGCTAAAATGTTGATGACAGTAGTTGCCGCTTGTAGTAATCCTATATATAGTGATCAATAAATGGGTTGTATTAATCAAAATAGCTAAAAACAGATCGCCCTTCATTCAATATAAAGAAATCCATCTATTTCAGCGACCAACAATTCGATCGTTGTGATAAATTTGATGTCCAGCCGCTTTGGCATAGAGATTTTATTAGGGTCAATGAAGAATTTGACTCTGATTCATTGAAAAGTCAAAACAGCTTTCCAAAGAAGATTATGCGGTCGAATTCCACTTTAACATAAATTGAGAGACAAAAACAAAATCTACAGAAGAAAAAATTTGCCATACACTGATAATAATGATGTACAGCATGTGAGTAACGACGATTGGGAGGATCTAGAATATAAATCACCATCAGGACACAAAATTCTTTAAACCCTTTGATTCTTCAGTCCATTAACATGCTGAATATTTTGTTGAATATCATTCATATGAAAGGTCTATCCAAAGAAAGTTTCATAGTTCAATAGTTTCCATAAAATTTTAAGGAAGTTAAAAATTAAACATGTATAAATATTTTTCAATCCCGTATATTGTATCGATTTTTCTATTTTTAATTTTAACGAATGTTGTTAATTGGTCCAGTTTTTAAGCTGTTCCTATATATTTAAATATTATTCTTTAAGTGTTTTGGATGTAGTGATCACTGCAATCTGGGTCCACTTTATAGCATTAAAATTTAACCCATTCCGCTACATTGGCGCGCTAGATTCTTCTTGAGCTTATAATGACTAATTGTAAAGTGGTGAACTTAATTGTCCTAAGCTTTTAATGACTAATTACGTAATGATTAGCTATATCGTCATATTATTCAAAGTATTTGTTTTTGTTTTGTTACTTATCGCTTTGGATTATCTATCTTATTAGATACCAATTTTTGTAATCTCTGTTGTTGCTTATCCCCCTTGGATTGAACGCCAATTGAAACCAAGTCCAAGAGATGGGGAAAGAGGGGTGCAGTAGCTTTTGAAAGTAAGGACCCTTGAGCACCCGACGGCAGAAGTCTGATTTTTTGTTCATATGAAGATGACACTCACACATTCGCTTGCACAACCCTTTTTTACAAGGAGGGGGGAGGGGCTCTTTCACACACCTTACAGATAGAACACAGGGTAAAGAAGAACCATGCCCGAACCAGGACTAGAACAGGGGACGCCCAGATCACGGGGAAGACGCGCAACCCTTAGGCCAGGTCGCCGACATTAAAAGTATACATGATATATTTAATATGCTCAAAATTTATTCGTTACGAAAAAAAAATTATTAATAGTTTTCTTCTGAACATTTTATATTATGTTGTCTAACTCAAATTAAATGGTAATTATATTGCAAAGGTTTTCAAAATTCAACCTAAGTGAATAAAAATGCTTCTCCAAGTCGCTGCATGTTTCTTTTATAATCAAATTCTTTTAAAATTTTGATATGACATTTCTAATGAGAATAAAAACTAAATTTACCATTTTATTTCTCTACATAGTAGAACAGTGCAAAGATCCATAAGCAGTCTGTTTTCGTATTACTCATATTGCCCTAATCAGTATAATATTTAACTTTTTATTTCCTACGCTTACATAAAACATAATGTCAAAAATGAATCAATAAATGTAAAATGCGGATAGCTAGGAAAAAATTAATAATAAAATAAACAAATAAATTTTAAGGTTTAGTTACTAAAATCATAAAAGTTTGAGTAAATTCTTCTTTTAATCAAATTTATAATTTATTTTTTAATTTTCTATAATTTTTCTTTCTAATGATATTAAACATGGTTTATCGTTCTGAGAGTAATATTTTCATTTCCCAAGTTCTCATAATTTTGGTTTTTTAAAAAGATTTTTTACAAAAGAATTATTTTCTTGTTTTCATTACATTCATAAAAGCGAGATCTGAAAAACTTTTATAAATATTTTTCAATTTATGTGTTTAAGAATTCCTTTAAAAGAAAGCTGTGCGTTCAGTCTGTAATAATTCTTAACTTATAATAATAAATAGCCAGAAATGTCTGAATTATTTTTTATCTCAAATTCACTCTCCGATAGTTTCTTTCATTTGGAAGTTTCCACTGAATATTACTAATTGATTAATTAGCAATTAAACTTAGGAAACATTGAAATATTGTATTGTCATCGTAAACACCGAATTGTACAGAATTTGAAAACTCTCTTACCATCAAGAAATCAGTGAAAATCTGTCGGGGAATTCTATCTTTACCAAATGAAATTTACATATTTAAAAAATTAATCGAAATAAAAGCATTTAAAATTGATTATCTTTCATTTGCTAAAATAAAGAAAAAACTTTATGTTGATTATTTAACTCCGCTTCGTTGTATTCATAAATAATGACAGGAATCAACAAAGTTTATCTATCAAACGTATCTTTTCTCTCACCCAAATGCACATCACCCGCATTTTAAAATCAGTATCTAAAAATGCAAAAAGACAGCATTATGCAGGATTAAGGCCATCTAGCACCGCTTTGAAATAGCCCAATGTCCTTCTAAAGATGCTCTGTCCTATGGGACAACCCTAACCCTTCTCTAATCCTAACCCTTTTCGAGCAGATTTGTAAAACTGACACCCAACAAAGATGAACCTAATCCTTCCAGATTCCACCATTTTTACGTCCTCGCCCTTATAACGTACTTCCTATTCATCGTACCAGTCAACCCCAACTTCCTATCATATTCATCACAGAAAAAGAATAACCAAATAAAAATTACTGACACTGTTCAAATTTTTTAAAAAAGAGTTACACCACAACCTACTCCTGTGCCACATGGGACTGTCCTTTGAGCACCCCTTCCCACCTGTAGGCTTCAAAACTGATTCCTGCAGGATTTAGAAACGATCCTACTACAGTGGTGTTCGAAATTACTCACCGAGTGGTAATTTCGAGTACATCACTGAAGGCTTTTAAATTATTCCTGGTTATGCATGGAGACACCGTGTTCGTGGCTTTGTCTATCCAATGACATGTCCTACTGCATAAGGAATGTGGTGTTGATAAGAGGTAGGGTTAAATGCACATACAATTTGAATTCTAAATAACAGGGAAGGTACACATCGAGCTGATTATACAATGGTCTAATATATACCATAATATTCAAACTTAGAATCATTTTGTGCACTGAAAATATCAATAAAAATGTAATTTTTTTTAAATATTTGAGATTTTTTAAATTGTTGCTAGGAAAATGTATATTAAAATTTTAGGTGGATAGTGGATTATAGGAA
>JAPMOR010064066.1:9883-34287 GCA_026543865.1 Argiope aurantia
TTTTAATAGAACTTATGTACCCATATATGTAAATTTATATGTTACTTAATTATTAATGAAATTAATTAAAATTATTCATGAAGTGTCCCTTAAAAAATCTCTTAATTTCACTTTTTTGAAAAAAAAATGAATTTTTAATCTTCAGTTAATAAATTGATCATCTACTTTTCAATTTCAATCATGTTAAAAAGTGTTTTCAAAGGTAAAGATATTTTTACTAAATTTCATAATGATGATCTAAACTTAAAGCATCTTTCATCTTTAAAGCAATTGTTTATCTAAACAATTGCTTTTTATTTATCTAACAATTGTTTCTCCCCTCAATAGGAATTTTAAAACTACTCCAATCAGTCATTGATAACTTTTGTAATAATGGTAAACCCCAGTGAATTATTGAAAATTAATAATTTTTCATCAGTTTCTTCATTTTCCTTTCTGAAATATGTGAATCTTGCACGAAGTGAAAGAACCGAGCTTCAAGTTGCGAGATCGAATAGAGAAATTCAAGAATTCAATCTTTCATAACTCATGGCTCTTGTTGTATCTTTATCTACTATTATGAAAAGATGGTTAAGACAAATGAATTTAAAACTTCTCTTTAAATTTTGCAAAACGATAGCCGTTAAATTAAATTTGGTACTATTTACATTAAATAAAACATTTCTTTTGTTTTTACTCACACATTATTACTGATATCATGTTAAAAAACTTCAAAATATTTATATTACAATCTAGTCAATATATACTCGAAATTAGAGTTAGGTTTTTTTTCAATATCGCTGTATATTTTAAAATACACATTTAATTAAAAACAAATAACTATCAAACCCATATATATGTATACCCATATATATTTTCATTATATATGTAGAATTGATGGGCATCATAGATTCTAGACATTTTTTTTTTCGAAATGGAACATCGATTTCAAAAAAAAAAAGTTGACGCACAAGTATCCAGCCTTTGTGAGAAATAAAATTGTAAACTGCGTGTTTCGTTCTCATTTCTCATTAACTTAAAACCGTAATGTAAACTTTTCTTTCATTATATGGAGTAAATAAAAATGGTAAAATGTTGGAACCATAGATTGGTTCTTGCCTTCATTACTTCATCTGTCAGATTTATTAATGTAATTTTATCCCTTAAATTTTGTTTCTATTTTTTTCTTGTAGTTTATTACTTCTTGTTGATTCATCTGACTTCGAAAGTATCATTACGAATCGTGATTTCCCATTAGTCATGGGGAGTTTTCTTGTCATTGATATGCGTGTTTCTTCTAACCCTATTATTTCCGCTTTGTTCATTAGAATTTTATATTTTTTTATTATAAAAATCAATTAATCAAATAAATGAAATTTTTCCCTCATAATATTCGGTACTTGTTAACATTTCACATCTGACAAAACATGTGCGATTATAATTTTTTTTTTCTTACTCTTCTCAGATAGTATTAAGAAAAATTAATTTTGAAAAAAAAATTATTCAGATATTTCACTAATGATGCAAAAAACTCTTGAACCTCCAAAATACTGATAATCAGTGTTTTCTAAAAGAAATACTTTCTTCTTTTTTTATATTCTAAAAATTATATTATGTATTTTTCAAAACATTGTAAATGTTGACACCTAAAACCTAGTCAACTGATAATAAGAAAATATTTATATTTTAAAGAAGTTTTATTTTTATGTGATGTTTATATAGATGTGAATCTACACGATATCTTTTTTAATATTGACTTAGAATAGTAATCCGATGATTGTATGACACCTGAGACTGTACCATACTCTCCAAATGTCTAAGCCACATCACTAATAATTTTGTAAGTTTTTAATTACAGGGTAAGTCAACCAACTGACTCTCCGACCCACCATGAAGGCACACGGATTGAAACCTTAAGGCTGAATGACTGGACCGCTGCAACAACAACACTGACGAAAACTGTGGTTGAATCCTAAAGGCCATCACCGGCCACAGTACAACCCTCCCCGAAGGAAGTAAATCCCGTAATCGATAGGAGGAGTCAGATCCCGCACCTATTTGTGTACCCTCCAGCGTGGCGAGATCCAACCACCATGCCGGAAGCATCTCATCCTCATTTCGAGGTGCCCCCCCCCCCAGGGACTAATTACAAGGTAAGCCAGATAAGCGCCAATCAGCAACTAAATCTATTCCATTAATTGCATATTTAACTGTCGTTACCATACATACTTACTTATATACGCAAAAGCAGATAAATGTGTGGCTGGGATCATAGTTCATTATAAATATTATAACAATACGCATGAAAAAAACATTTATCCGCCTGTGCGATATAAGATATAATATTCAATAACTAACACATTTGCCATTTTTTTAACCTCTTAAATCTTCTTCACCAAAACGGAACTCAATCCATCTGAGGCACTTCGTAAAGTGAATGTACTGTTATCTTTATACATATTTATTGCCTAAGTATAGCATTGCTTAAGAATATTTTGCGGAGTTAAATTAAAAGTCCTTATCATTCTGAACTACTTTTTATTCATTGGACTTTTTTCATGGCTCTTAATCAGGAATTTTGAAATTGATTTTTCTTTTGATTCCTGGTGTTTTCGAGTTTTTTGGATAATTATGTATTTTTAATAATAATGCACTGCTTTCATTTTTTTTAGTTTTAACTCTTAATGAATTATTTTGTTTTATTTTGATTGCAAACGAATTTTGCCATCTTTTATTGCATTTGAAAAAAATTAATTTTCCATTACATTCAGCCGATTTCTCATATCAGTTTCAATTGAGACTTCTTCCAGAAGATTTTAAAACTTTTTGATATATATATATATTCAATTTCTATTAATGATATTTATATTTTTAGTTTTGCAATCACTTTCACATTTCCACAATGAAGTCTCAGAATGTCATTTTGAAGTTTAGTTTAGTGTTAATTTATTTATATTAACGTCCTGTTTTAAAGAAGGGAAGCAATTTTGGTATGGACCTAGTAATTTTGAACCGTGGCCAGATGTCTAGATGGATACCTTAACTGGTAGCCCCTCTCCAAACTTTTGAACCATACCAGTGGGAGGACGTTTGGCTCCGACGAATTTAACGTGCACCAACCCTACTTACATGACTTCTATGGAATCTACTTATGGTTCTTTTTTGGAATCGGGTCCCGAACCTTAAACCTTACCACCAGGCCACCGTGACCATGTCATTTTGAAACTAAATTATGTTGCTATTTTCCTGCTTTCAAATCATTGAAAATTCGGATCTGAACTTCTCTCATATCTTTTGTCAAATGCATGTGAAACATCTTACTATCAGCTGATATATTGATGACATATGGGAAGATATATTAGACCAGCGTATCTCTTCTCTGTGCAATGTGCTCTACTAGCAGGATTTCATTTCGATCAGCTAATCTATCGGTTCTGCATTCAAAAAGTGATTAGAAAACAGACTGATTAATTCAAATAGAATTGAAATCGTTATAATTTAATAAAAAAAAGCATTGAAACCATCTAGTACAGAGAATGTTTTTACTAGTTCATCTGTAACATTCGAATAAAATATGTTAATAAAGTGGGCTCTTAATTTATTCAATTTCACAAATGTAAAAAGGTTCCTTTTTCTTAGTTTTATAATTTTTTTCGTCAAAATGGCATTTGATAAATCTCAAATTACTTTCCAAAAGAATAATGCTTCCAAAAGTTTTAATCCCATCATTAAACATATTTTTCTAATTTTTTATTGTAATATCTTGAAATCCTTTATAAATTTGTTTTATTCTAATTTTTTTTCCAAAGCAAATTTATTTTTCATTATTATGCAGTCCTGAAAACAATTTATGTTTTTATCCCTGAAAAAAAAATTACTTGTACAAAATGAGATCAGAAGGAAGCAGGTGTAATGTTAGGCCATTAAATTTTCATTATTCATTAATTTTATAAAGCGTATTTTTTTCTCTCTTTTCAGGATACACTCTAATGCAGTTAATTTTTTGGGGTTAATTGGGTCTATCACCGCTTTTGCTTTCAAAGCCCGGACAAAAAAATATTAAGTGCTTAGTAGAAATTTGTTGCAAAAAGGCAGCAAGTAAATGCATCACGATATTAATAATGAAAAACTATATTATAAGAAAAATATGTCAAAAAAAGTTCAAAATATGCATTAACAGAATTTTAATATGTGTTCACATTACTGGTACCGAAAATGCCGTTATTTGTCAATGTTATTTTGAATATGAGTTGTTGCTTAATATAAGGCGATTTCAGATTCTTACATTTCTTTTAAATGTCATTATATATTTTACTAGCTTGCATTCGAATAAAATAATTGAAGAAAAACGTTCTTTTATTCAAAGTTTAATAATTTCTAATTTTTGTCATAAAATTATTGCAATCTAAATAAACATTAAAAAAATCAATGTGCTTGATTTTTGACTTTGAAAGGAAAAATAAATCATTACACCTAATATGGTTGTAGTTGGTTGGTTGGTTGATTTGATTTTATTAGCACAAGAGCCATGCTTGGCTGTACTGCGCCAAACATATGGTAGATAAACAAGATCATATAATATATAATAAGATCACCTAATTATTTTTAGTTTACACTTTTCGATTAAAAAATATCATTGTAAATGAATAATTATAATTTAAACCTTCAAGCTAATTTTAACGCTGTACATCATCATGGTAATTGTAAGAAAAATATTATTAATTGTAAAAAATTGATCTCGTTGTTGAATTTTCATATAAAAATAGAATTCCTTTGAAATACTTTTTAGATTTAAAAAAATATATTCCTGAGAAAAAAAAATACAGAAAATGCGGGGATATATAAATATATATTCTATTACTGTATGAATAAATATATCATGCATTTTTATATAAATATGGTAATGTGTGGTGAAATGGTTATATAGTTAACTACTTTTTTACATTAATTTTGAAACAGGAACTTTCTTTCTCTCTTATTAGGCATTATAAAAATCATGTGATACTTTCAGTGAAAAAAATGCTTCTTCAACTTTAAATTACAAAAATATAATTTTTTCAGACTTTTTAATGGTAAGTTTTTTTATATTTCAAAATTTTAGATTTTTAGAATTTTTGTTACACACTATTTGTATTAACTATTTTTACTATACAAAATTATAAGATTTTTATTTATAGAAAAATGTTATTTCCAGTATTTTGTAAGACGAAAGTTAGAAAAAAAAACTATAGTGCATTATTTTTATTAAAGGGCAATAAAGTTTCTTTTAACTAACTTATAGCATTGAATAAATATTTCTGATAAATAAAAAATGAATCGATATAGATTTCTCTTTCCATTTCATACCTTTAACAAGAAATCCACTGAGTGTTACATTACACATTATCTTAAGTTTTTCTGTGACGTTAATTTATTTTTAGCGTAACGAAAGAAGTTCTTTTTAGCATAGAAAAAGAACGAACAAACATTTGTAAATAAGAAAATTTATCCATTTATTTTTAAACAAAATTCATAATGAAAAATAAAAAATGATGAAATAAAGATGATTGTCTTATTATTATTGTTGTTGTCTTATATAATACTTAAATATAAACTGGAAATTCACAAATGAACCTGGCGAATGAAATTATTTAACCTAATATCACTCTCACGTGCTAAACTGAGTTGAACATGTCATCTGCATCTCTCTGCATTCTGTCTATACTCTGTTTCACCCTAAGTTGACAGTATTGTAAAAGGTAGAAAATGTGACGCTCCGCGTTGGGAAAGAGTTCCCCATCAATTCCGACTTTAAAATAGTTAAAATGCGCAGAAATTTATCAAATAATATCATAAATTACAGAAATCCTTTTTTTTATCAGTATGTATTTAAAATTATTCTCAAGTTAGAAGTGCTTATCTGTTAAGTATTTTGTAAATAAAACGAACGAATAAAACTAAAAGATTGACATAGTGAATTCCATTTTGGCTAGAACCGGTCTTCAAGGCCAAATGTTTGGCGCGCTTTTCTTTCACGTCTCCGCCAACTCAGCTTCATTCAGTTCGCAACCGTTATAATCTTTCGTACTTTTTTATTCTCGCTTTTTTACCAGCTGATATTTTTGATACTATTAATCACATTAGTAGTTATTAGTTTTGATTGTTGAATATTTATTCTATTCGTTATTTTTATTCCCTTCTAAAATGTATGAAAAAGTGAAAATGTTATCACCGACTTCGCTGTGCACACCTTCAAGACGAGTGAAACCAACAAAAAGTGCAGCATGCAGAAACATATTAAACTTTTATTCTCGACACCGAGAAAACCCTCAAGATTCTATCAATTAAATCGTCGATAAAGTTTCGCACCTTACAGGTGTTTCGCAATGAACAGTTTTCCTTTTGAAAAAAGAAATAAAGGCATACAGTCCTTTAAGTACCCCTAGAAAGAAATGACCAGGCTCAGTAAGGTAAGCATTCAGGTCTTGTAAAATATGATGATTTTACATTATCCGGTATTTGAAGAAAAATCCATACATATTTTCGTAGAAATGAGATCCCAACATTAGATAAAGTTTTAAAAGATGTGAACGATGATACAAATATCTTTTCGAAAAACATTAGCCGAACTACGCTTTACCGAATATTGAAAGTTTAGGGTTTTCTTTTGAGAAACGATGAAACGAAATGAAATAACATTAATGATTTATTAAAATAATGTATCGATAATATTGAAAAATAAGGAAAATAAGGAAACAATTAATTCTCCGATAAAGTGATAATATAATAAAGTAAATAAATATTTACTATTTGGGGAAAAATTTGTGAGATAAAGTTTCGCCAGCGATCTGCATTTCTAGTCACTTTGTAGTTTAAAGTAACCCAGTTCCGCTGACAACGACTGTGATTCGGCATGCCTAGAATATACACTACTGCCAAGTTAGGGTGAAACAGAGTATAGTATTGTTTTATTACAATCAGTTTTCTGGCAAAATATGCGATAGATCCCAATATTAAAATAGCAATATTCAATTGACATACATCACCCCAAGAATGTATTGATACTGATTCTTGTATTTTTTTCTGAAAAATGATCCTTTATTTTCAAAGGAATTTTCTTCAATAACGATACTTTTTTAGAGTTCTTATTCAACTAATGTTACTTTCGCAGCTTTTATAAACCCATTTCTATAAAAATTAGCTCCCATTTTTAATTCGCTAGCGTTAATTAAACCGTTTGTTCAAAACTAGAATTTATTATTATTAAAAAAAAAAACTCGTATGAATTTCTTTTTATGGTAAACTTCTCACCAATATTTTTCAAACAATTAATACAACTAATACATTGCTAATGATAGGTATGTTGTCATTTTTCATTCCATCAATCAAACCCAAGCATTGTTTTTCATTCATGATGTTGGAAAAACTTAAAATAAGAGTGTTTGTTATGTTTACTATGCAGCTCTATATAAAGATCTCTTGTTAGATATTCTTATTTAAATTTACAAATTACTAAGCATTATTAAACGCATATCTATAAGCATATAATATTAAATAAGAATAATTCCAGTTTATTCCTATAATTCTTTGGGATTCCTATAATTTCATAGCAAAGTCGTAGGAACTGAATACAGCTGGTAAGTAGAATACTTTATACAATTGCAGCTAAGATTTCTTTATTTTTATAAAAAAGTATCTTACTTTTCTTTTAAAATTACGCAAACTGAAAAGATAGACACAACTTCAATTACCATATCTTATAATATTTAAAAATTAAAGTATGTGTTCCCGAAATTAGTGTACTAATTTAAATTAGGAAGTCAATCTATTAAACAAAATGTATATTTTATACTCATTCGACTTTTGTATTTTTGATATGCTAGGTATTTTTCAGATATTAACTCCCTACTTGAAGATTTTAAATCACTATTTTGATTTAATAACTGTATGTTAAAATATTTAAAGAATGAAGCTAGCTGTTATTTATATGCTACCTTATGATAGCATAATATCATTTTATGCTATAATAATAAAATATTAAGAAATTTGTCCGCAAGTTCACGAGATTCAGTAGAAACTAGATTGCCTTTAATCGGTGAAAATTGCAGAATAATTACTTATTACTTGCAATTATTTTTTGCTTACTTAAAATCACAATAATTATAATAAATATGGTTCTTTCGGAGACTTTACGCCTTTAATAATTCCCGATTATATTATTTTATCGAGAAATTTCAAAATTTAATTAGCAATATTTTCTGTCTAAGCTGTTTTCTGGGAAAGCGGTAATTTTCGATGAGAAAAATAATGAAGCGTCCTTTTTCCTGAGAGTGAAATCTGTAATCTGATCTGGAAGTGGCCTCTGATCTGGAAGTTATATTTTTTTTTGCAGAAATCCGTTGGAAAACGATGTAAATGGGGCCTGTTTGTATAAAAAGATTATGAAAGGAGAGTAATTATTAATAAGTAATAATAAAGACAGAAGTGGCGAATTTGATATGATTATAATTTCCTCACTTAATTCAATTTAACGAGGATATGAATTTAATAGGTTTATTTAAATTTACATATTATTGTTTAGTCTATATAATAATATATTATTTCAACTAGGGAAACTTATACAAAAATAAATCTTTTAATTAAAAAATGTAATTTTTCTTGGAAATAAGATTTTGTTTGCAATTTATTAAGAACGGGAAAAATCAAGAATTCAATTAACTGGATAACATAAGAGTTAAAATGAATATTTTATAGATAAAGTGAATCAAACAAATTTGCAATAATGTGGGTATTTGACAATTTTGGTGATTGCTGCTTTATATGTAATAGAAAATTTGCTTTGTGTAATAATATCATGAAAACAGATGTAAAAGTTTTGACAATTTTTTACATAAAATTATTGTGAGATTTTAGTGCATTATATACATTGTGAAAATTGCTTTTGTATAATAATATTTTCTAGTCAAACGTGAAACCTCTGATTATTTTTGTAAAAAAAAATTGTTGACTAATTTTATTGATTTATATACAATAGAAAAATTACTTACGTTTAACAATGTCACCAAAACATAAACCTTTGGTTATTTTTGTAACAAAACTGTTGCCTGATTTTATTCTGTTATGGAAAAAATATTTGTGCATAATATCATGAAACGAAACATAAATGCTTTGTATATTTTGCAATAAAATTGATGATTAACTTTATTGTATTATTTATAGTTAAAAAATGCTGTGTAATAATATAAGTTTTCATAAATTTAAACATACAACTTTTGATTGATTTCATTGTATTATTTGTAATAGGAAAATTACTTTTGTGTAATAATATTATCTACACAAAAAACATAAAACCTTTGATTATTTTTGCAATAAAATTATTGACTTATATGAAATAGATAAAATTACTTTTGTTTACCAATATCATTAAAACAAATACAAAAACATTGATACTTTTTTCTAATAAAACTGTTAGTTGATTTTATTCTATTATTTGTAATGGGAAAATATTTTTGTATAATATCATGAGAACAAACATAAAAACTTTGTATGTTTTCCAATAAAATTGTCGGTTTATTTTATTGCATTATATACAAAGGGAAAATTAATTTTGTGCAAAAAAATCATCATCACAAAAGTAAAAACATTGCTTAGTTCTGAAATAAACTCCAAAAATTTATTTCATCTCATGTGCCCAAACGAATCCTTTTTTCTGACAGACAGGTAGCAATTGGACAAAGGTTGAAATTATTTCAATTGCAAATGTTTCATTCCACTTGAAAAGAATCTAACCTCGATGAAACTAATCTAGCATTCTAATTTTTTGTTTTGTTTTGTTGATATGCATCCAAGCAAAATTAAGAACGGGTACACACCACAAGTCCTAAAATGCAAAAATAAAGTTAAACCAAAAACATAATCGTTAGTGATTGTATAACAAAGAAATTGTTGAAAAAAACCAGGAAAGGAAACAAAATTAATCGTTTTCGAGTTGATGTTTTTTTCTGAGCCCATTTTTATCATTAAAAGAAGTCATCTGTTGGCCAAGGGACTTCTTTTAATGATTTATTAGTATTAAAAACATTATTAGTATTTAATGAACATAATAAATAACAGGAAATAACATTAACACATTAACATTATTTTCATAAAATGAAATAATTCACCTGAATCCTGAAAATATATTTAACAATAAATATTTATATAAAACTATTTTTAAAAGGAAACTGAAGTATCACTATTAAAATTGATTATTCCATAGTTTTATGCTTGAAATTATCATTTAAATTAAAAACTATGCAGGTAAGAAATTTCAAAAATTTACCAAAGACGTCTTCAAAAGGAAATCGACACCAAAAAAGTTTGATTTTTCTTCATTTATCATTATCAAGATAGAGAGATCAAAGCTCACCGACATATTTTGGTTCTGTAATAATATCACACTTCAAAAAAAATTGCTCATCATTTTTTTAAAAATGGGTGAGAGTAAATATATATATATATATATATATTTCCGAGAATACTTTTTTTTTTCGCTGAAACGGCAAAATCAAAAGACTCGAAAATGCATCGAAAGTAAAAGGAATAAAAGAAGGAATCACTTCACTGTTACTACTCTTGAGTATTTAAAAATATGAAGACTAAGCATATTCAGTCACAGAATTTATTAAAAAGAACTGCTTATGAAATATCTCCATAAAAAGTGGTGAAAGAAATGTTTATATGGTGATGCCATATATTGACTGTCTTATACATCAAATAAGAAAGTATTTTTTTTTTCTTTTTTCATTTATTATTTTCTACTGTAATAATTCATCTAGGTTTTATTCATTTACAATGCAAGACTTTTTGGCATTTCTGTTATTTTTCCCTGTAATAATTCATCCAGGGTTTTGTACCTTGACCTTCTGTTTTGACAATGCACTATTTTTTGGCATTTCTTTTATTTTCCACTGCAGTAATTAATCCAGTAATTATTGACTTACACACTGCTATTTGGCATTTCTGTTATTTTCCACTGTATTTACATTATTTAGTGTTAATAATCAAATAATTTTTGACAGCTGGATTTCAAAAACTAATATAAACTAGTAGATTCCTTTTCAGTCATGGACGAATTCAAAGATGCATAATCAAGGACGAAGAGGAAGAAAATAAGGTAGGTTGAAATTGTCTTTCCTGCATAACATTTTAATTAAAGATAGACTAGGTATTACGAGACTCCTTCCACTAGATGATGCTGGGGCCAAGTTAAAGCTTTATATAGGTTGATTTTTCCCCCATGTAAGCAATACTGAGTAGAGAGTTGTAAGTTGAATGTGAACCAACCGCCACCTACTTTGTTGCTGAAATAAATGCTTATATGTTCGAACTACTAGAATCTCATCTCATTACAACCATACACTTATTAAACATAAACTACATGGATAATTGTCTTATCACAATTAACAACTTATATATTAAAAGTTTTTTTATACCAGAGGCCACTTAAAGGCAAAGAAATAATAATAATGCTCATAAATGGAAACATCGCAATAAATGCTTTTGTTCATAATTCACCAGAGGTGCCTCGGTTTCATATTGATGTCTCAACTTTGAAACCACAGAGATGCGATTTAGAGACTGATTCCCCAGTAATTCCATTTATGTGTATGGGAAATATGTTTGGTCTTAAAGAAGATAAAGCCAGAGGGAGTGGTTTCCCCAAAATTTTCTCGCAGACTCTCTAATAAAGACGTTATCGAGAATGACATGCAAAGCACTGACGTACTATAGTTGCGAAATATTAAACTTTGAAGTGAATTTTGCATTTTTACTGAATCCAAGGAGCGATCTTTGTAGAGAATTTTGGCTATTAATTCCTGGCATGTGGTTAATAATATCCGTCGAATTTGTGTTTTCAACTCGTTTATCTCAACTGATTGAAACACAAATTTGATTCAGAACTGCACTTGTAGTCATAAAATCACTTACCATATTTCATATATTTAAATTATTGAATTTTTTTTCAGAAAGTACAGACTGACAAAAAGTCAATACTTTATTAGATGTATCTCAAATTTCATAGGTGTCTACAATATAAATGTTAAATATGTGCACCCAATTTTATCTATCTAACTCTCTGCGCTTTTAAATTATCTTATATTCATTATATCGTTAGCTTATATTCAAATATCTAAACAGACGGACTACCTTTGAAGGTATGCTGCTTAAATTTGCTGAAAATTGGCATGTTTGGTTTAAGGATTTTATTTCAAATTTCATACGTCTAGCTCAAAATGTTTTTGAGTTATCTTTGTGACAGACAGACAGACGGAAATAAGGAGGACCATAATGGGTTTTTTGAGCTTAGGGTGTTCTAAAATATAAAATTTCGTCAAAATCTATTTTTTGACGATTACATTACATTCTCTATGCTTAATATGATAGAAAATGTAAAAAGAAATTTACCATTGTCATCAAAAGAGGAAATTTTATTTTTATGACTGAAATAGTTTGAATTCGATGAATTTATTCTATATCTCATTTTAACTAGGCAGCAGTGCTGCATATTTCAAAAGAGAATAATATGTATTTTTCATAATTTTAATAGTTAAATTAAATTTATTGTCAATGAGTTTTTGCAGCAGCATTAATTCGTCAACATACATCATTCATATTATATTTCTTATAAAATAATATAATATCTAGTATTATCGAGAAAGAAAATCTGTGACTATAATAAAAATAATGTGCTAAATATTCCGAATAATGCAAAAAATATTCTGAAGATAATCTCAGAAGTAAATTTCAAGAGAAAAATTGAAATCGAACCTATTTTAGAAAAGGGTGTTTAATTGGTGGAAACGCATAAAACTCTGAGGTTATGCAATGACTACAATATGCATCCTACCTTATCCAGAAATAATTTAGAAAATTTTCAAAACTGTTTTACACGTCATTAAGGGAACATTCAGAAAATATTTAAAGGAATTCCCATTTCAAGTATTTATGGCATTTTTGAACAAATCAAGCTTTGATGTAAACACTCTGGCAGCATTCCATTTTCTAAAACGATTTCACTTTTACTGAAATTGGTCGATTACAACTCTCTGTTAATGTCTTTGCTCTTTCATAAAACTTCTTCGTTTCTCGCTTTCCTTTAAATAGTTTGTAATTTCAAAAGTGATAATAAACTCATTCAAGCGACAATAATAGCGTTCGTACGTTTGAATTTTTTTATGTCCTTACATGAATCGTAACAAAAATAAATACCTAAAGCAAATTATCTAATTAGGAAGTTAAAATAAACTGTGAGTAAGAGGATCTGTTGTAAGATGATCCTTGTGCCGAAATATTTATATCAGAAAGTGCTAATTATCATATTTAATGCAATTTTTTTTTCAAAATTAAGTGGTTTCTTTTTTTTCTAGACAACAAAAAAATGATAAATTATGTAAGCAGCGAAATAAAATACGAAAAATGACTCACAAAATATTACAAAAACGACAAATGAGTTCTTTATCGCGGAAACACTTCTGAGGTAAGCAGGAAAATTTTTATTAAGCAGTGAAAGAAATGACGCTTATTTTTTTATTATAAAAAAGTTAAGCACACTCATTCTAATGCAAATGTGGCCATTGTTGCCGAGAAAACTTTTTTTTTAATTTACATATTCTTTGTATATAAAAGTTAGTCTTCTCATTAGGGAACTTTCTGATTCTTTTTCATCAACAAACATGAAATATATTCTTGACTCTTTTTGTGCTACTCTTAGAACAAAAGAACAAGATTGAACTGAATAAATATGAATAAGACTATTAGAATTTCTTTATTCTTGTATTTTCTGGTAGTCTTTCGAAATCTTATATAAAGCAGAATATAAATAGATAAATTAATATTTCATGTATCGCAATTGAATATTTTATGATGATAACTCTTCTGCACTGATATCTATGTTAAATTATACTCCTGAGGCGGTGCGCGAGAATAGAACCTGGGACCTTTTGGTTAGCAGTCCAGTAACTAAACAATTCCGCCAAAACGATCGTTCTGGTAGAAGAGTTGTTAACTGCTTATATGCTATTCACCACAGTACTCTCCCTCCAGTGAGACGGAAGTGAGGCGAACGATATGGATGTTGAGTGGTGATGTAATATTAGCTGTTGGCTTAATGGGCCGGTACCCAGTTGAATAGCGCCAAGCGTATGTGGGTGCTAATGCACCAAGTGTGTCTGGCGACTTTGGGTTGCTGCGTCAAGTGAGTCTGACGACTTTGGGTTTGCTGCGTCAAGTGAGTCTGACGACTTTAGTTGCGGGTAGATGGCGCCACAACAGCTGTACGAAGGTTGAAGGTTCATCGTCCGAGGTCACCAATGAGGCGGTGCGCGAATGCGCTAGGATAGAACCTGGGACCTTTCGGTTAGCAGTCCAGTAACTAATCAATTCTACCAAAACGATCGTTCGGGTCACCAATGAGGTGGTGCACGAATGCGCGAGGATAGAACCTGGGACCCTTTGGTTAGCAGTCCAGTAACTAAACAATTCCGCCAAAACGATCGTTCTGGTAGAAGAGTTGTTAACTGGCTTATATGCTATTCACCACACTCCTTACAGTTTCACTTAAACACCTGTTCATTATATCTCCATTGTTTCGAAAAATCTATCATAAAAAGAAACTAGAAAGTAAACTATAATTAACAGATTCCTATTTCAAATAATATTTTCACAATATATATGATATTTAGCGGTCAACAAGTCAAAAAGCTATTTTGATTGCTCGACTTATGGATTGCAATTAAAAAAACTCCTTCAGACTTTTATCATTTTACAGCATTCAGTTAACATAAATTACTGCAATAACTTATTAAATGAAAAAAATGAGCTTCTATTGCTGTATTATTTAATATCTGCTTTTTTTTTCAAACCTTTATGACCCATTCTTCGTATTAATTAAATCGAACATCAGTTTTCTTCAGCAGTTTTCTGCTAGATAATGTAGATGCTCTATCACTTTTTATTATTATTATTTATTTGTTTGACTTTTTATATATATAAGAAGAAAATATTGTAAGTGTTAAAAAAAATTCAACTTCAATGTTTTAACCATTTCCATGTTTGAGACTTCCCAGGATATTTATAACAACTTTTATGGAATTACCGCTATGTATGGCTCTACTTTCTTTGCACATGATAATACACAAATATATTCAGCTAAAGCACTGAATGTAGTATATATCATATATATCTTAAAATTTGTAAATTTCTGTCAAAGTTTAGAAGTCGTCATACAAGAGATGCACTCTTACTCTTGTAAACTGACAAGATTTTTGAAGATTTGCAGCCTTTCTCGCTGATTAACCATTGGCCATTTGATTTGATTAACCATTTTCTTGAGAACCAGGGGAAACAGAAAATAATTAATCGTACAAAACTATCTAAGTCTACAAGAAAAGTGATGGGATAACCACCATGGGTTTTTTTATTTAAAATCAATACTCCCTTACAATTACTCCCTTAGAGTCAATAAATCTTTTCCTTGATCACTCAGCAGATAGTTTTACTCCTCATTCTTATTTTATAAAACCAAATTGATATTTAAATTATTTTTACTGAAAAAAGATAAAGATAATGAAAAGATGTCAACAGTTAATGGGAAGAGATCGCATTTGTATTCTTTTAAGTTACTTCGATAGAGAAAAAACAATTTATTGATTTTTCGCTAAATCCCATTTCATGAAAACTGTCAGAGAATTTATCATTACTATAATAGAAGATTTAAATTCAAATAAGGAAATGAAACTAAACACTCAAATTTGCGTAATACATTTTACGATATTAATAATTAATTATTAATATGATTTTTATTTAAAATAACAGATGGAAGCCATTAAAATTTAAAGATAACTCCGAATAATAAATCATTTTTTCAAGTAAAATATTGTAGATTAGATTCTTATTACTTATCTAAATCAAACAAAAGTTATTCTTCAAAAATGCTGAATTTTTAATTCATATGATAAAATTAAATAATTTTGACAGAAAGTAAAATAAAAAGAGTATAGATTTTAAAAAAAATATTTGCATTTCAAAATCTAATAAAAATAGAAGTAAAAGAAATAGCAAGAAATACTTTTTCAACAGAAAATAAAAGACGAATAATTTTGTGAACAGAGAGAACCACTTACATTCAAAAAACATTTTGTATTACAAGATGTAATTTCTTTTAATACTTAAACTGTTTTTACTCCGAAAATTGTTAACACAAATATGTTTGTTTTATTTCAACTCATTTTACTTTCTTCCTTGTCAAGAATGCATTATATAAGATTGTTAACTTTTTAGTGTGATTTAATATGTAACTTCTTTGACGTACCAAGTTCCTTGCGTGGCACCTTGGAAAGTAATTAAAACGATGGCTTTCAATTTTCTTTTGCGCTCATGTACTTGAAGTGACTTATTAAAGAAACATGTTTAAATTAGATTTTTCTGTAAAAAAAACTTTTGACTATCAAATCAACATGTTTAACAATTCAGTTTTCATTTTCTTTGTATATTTAAATCAGAATATTTTTTCACCATTATTATAAATATATTAATTCGAATAACCGTTAAAGCATAATTTCATACACATCTGTTAACATTTATCAAATTTGGTGCAATGTGTACTACAAAGACATTTTCTGACATATCATACATTGATACATATCCATTAAAGTCAATCAAATTTAGTACAAAATCCGCATTGAAAAGTTTTAGTACTCAATTAGAATATTATGTAATAAAAATATAAAAAGGAACTTGAAGTTTTCCTACGAAGACTTCTAAAAATATCATTGCCCCAAAATAATTTTTGAACAATTTTAAATTTCAAAAACTTTTATTTTTGTGATATCAATTTAGATGCCATTTTTTTCTAGACATTAATATATATATATATATATATATATATATATATATATATATATATATATATAGCTTAATTTTCATCGCAAGAAACTTCAATTCGTTTTCATTGTTTTACCAAATATTTAATCAAATCCTTTTCTTTAATTCTGAAAAATGCTAAAATTCTGAAAGATAAATAGTTTGAAATAATTAAAATGTCTGTTATAGGGAATGCATTCTGAATAAATGAAATTATTAAGATTGATTATTAAGACTCATCCCTTAAACGATCTAATATACGTGCTTTAATATTAAGTTTTCTAAATTGCATTCATATTTAACTTCTCATTTATAAATACTATAGGAAAATATGATATAAATAGCTAATGAAAGCTATAAAATCAAAGAATGGTAGAATGAAGATCATTATGATCCGTGCAGTGGAAGCAAGAGGATCCATGTTTGCGGGATCATTTCTTTAAAAATCACATTTTGCACAAACAAACACAAGACAAGGCATTAATTAACACGTCCACCTTAACAAACCAGTATATAATCACATTATTTTCAATCGCAATGCCCTCTGGGATGCATCTCCATATATTATCCAAAAGAGAAGATAGAGTAGTGCTACTGCTACTACAGTAAATTATGTCTGTATCGCAGTAACAGTCGAGAAATGAAATAGGAAATTTATATACCTCTACTTCCTTCAAGCTAATTTTAAATATTAAAATAGCTACACAAACATGACGTTAAAAAACCTACTGCAATTTTAATATTCTCAAATGGAATTCTATAAAATTAAACTTTTCGCATAAGCTGTGTGGTGAATAGCATATAAGCCAGTTAACAACTCTTCTACCCGAGCGATCGTTTTGGTAAAATTGTTAAGTTACTGGACTGTTAACCAAAAGGTCCCAAGCTCTATCCTACGCGCATACTTATCGCCTCATTGGTGACCTCGGACGATGAACCTTCAACCTTCGTACAGCTGTTGTGGCGCCATCTACCCGCAACCAAAGTCGTCAGACTCACTTGAAGCAGCAAACCCAAAGTCGGCAGACTCACTTAACGCAGCAACCCAAAGTCGCCAGACACACTTGGCGCATTAGCACCCACACACGCTAGCCATAACGCTTGGCCCTATTCAACTGGGTACCGGCCCATTAAGACAACAGCTAATATTTCATCACCATTCAACATCCAAATCGTTCGTCTCACCTCCGACTCACTGGAGGGAGAGTACTGTGGTGAATAGCATATAAGCCAGTTAACAACTCTTCTACCCGAACGATCGTTTTGGTAAAATTGTTAAGTTACTGGACTGTTAATCAAAAGGTCCCAGGTTCTATCCTACGCGCATCGCTTACCGCCTCAGCTGAAATAACAATCGTTGCCAAACTAATCAGAAATTGTTGCATTTAATAACTTCATAATTATCTTAACTGCCAACACGAGTAAAGCAGAAAGATTCTGGAAGAAATAAAAATAAATCAATACTGTAATTGTAAAAATTGAATTATTTTAGAAGAAGAACCATCTAAAGCAATTAAATAACTCGAATGCTCTTTTATTGTACAACTGAACATTTAACTCAACAATATTTACGACTCCATTAAAATGCAATTATTTTCTGTAGAAAATGTCATTAACAACAAGTTTCAAATTTATTATCTGCCAAAATGTTCTTTCCCGGCAGTAAATTGCATCTTTCTAAATGAATCGTGATTTTTTCCAGAAAATAATTATGAGAAATTCCATTAATTTTTTCTATTTGATGCAACAATCGAATTACATTCGAGATTTAATGTAACGGGAAAAATAAATGACATCCTGCAATCTCAAATAGAGGTGTGCAATATGAATGCATAAATTATTTATGTTGTGAGAAAATTACTTATTATCTCCATTTTCATCATAGCATTATTAAGTTTGTGGCAAGCATCAGCTAAATTTTATTTAAGGAAAGGAAACTTCAAACAGCAGAAGAAACAATTTTTCTCTTAATTTCAGCAGAAGTGTGAAATGCTTAGTCTCAAATATTAAAGAAATGTAATGATTTTCACATTTCTATTTGCAAATTTCTTCTCAAAATTCACTTTTTTTATTTCATATGAATTAAATAACCATGGTAAGAAAATGCTTTAACAAATTCATAGAAACTTTAATAATTATACATTTCAAATATTCTGTTACACAAATTTTTCATGATTGAAATGCAATATTGTTAACACGATGCAAGTTCCTATATTACTTTTGGATCTTTTCAGACTTTTTAAATAATTTGATGTTACGCAAGAATAAAATAAATGCTTTCACTGTGTTTCAAAGCTTGGACTTGAAAAAAATTAAATCAGTTTCCAGTCTTATTTGATCTAGGATATCTATCAAAGCTCAAGATATAAGAGTTCGTCTTCGACAATTCAATTCATTTGAGCATTCTTTTTTGGCTCATCTCTCACTTCTTCACAGCTCCTAACGTGATCTCCTCTTCTCAGCTGAAATTACCGATAATTTTTACTGAAGTATATCTTTTCCCCTACCTTTCAATATTCATTTTTGAAATTCCCCATTTCTTATTTTTCTCTCCTCAATTAACTTCGCCGTTATTGTTATATAAATTATCGCTTATCCTCTTTGTAATCTACATTCATAATATAACGGACGTCTTCATTAATCGTTATAATGTTTGGAGGTCAAGAACCATCGAGTTCAAGCACTTCTTCTATCGTCCAGCTTATCAACCTCGATTAAACTTTAAAGCGCCCTGAGTTCCTATGTCTAGTAGGCGTAATGGATATGAGATTGGTGTTATGAGACGATTCTCTAAGGATTCAATGTAACAATGCACATTCAGTGCATCATATTTATCTCTTCAGCCGTAAAATGACATAATTCCCTTATCACCGAAACAGAAACTATATTGTGAAATGCATTGCACACTCAGTACTTTAAACGATTTCCTTGATAAATATGACAGTAGAATCATCTTCTATAATATTTCCTTTTTAGTCACAGTATTTTTACATCTTTTGTATCAACATTTTGCAAATTATTGAAAGGAGTAAATTTCTATGTGATTTTTTTTAAATAAATGTTTTGATTTACAGGAACATCAGAACTATTTCACGAAGGCTTCTAATATGTTTCCAAGTGACGAAAGGAACCTAAATCTTTACCCTCTCCCTCAATTTCTGTAAGTTACTATATCTCTTTAGTAATAGAGGTTTGAATGTTGATTGAAAAAAAAAGACGCATAGATGGTGTTAGAATAGTTTTTGATGTCTTATTTTAAAGCTGATATTATGTCCTTAATTCGTCATAATCCTATTTATTGTATATTTTAATATGCAATAAATATTTACTATTAAGATTTACATGATAATAATAAAAGAAATAAAGTACCTTTTTTGTAGATTCTTTAATACATATTCTTTGGTCATATACCATTCTAATACATGCATTAAACTGTATATAAACTAAATACTAAACATAGATACTAACTCTGTATTTATATAAATACATAACTTTTATATTAAATATATAACTAACATAAATACAATTTAATCACAAAAGTATACAACTAACCTAAAAACAATTTATTTACAGTTTAAAAAATGAAACAGCAAACCAATTAATCAAAATCAAGTACGTATCCATTGAAAATACAGTTGTCAACAATCAGAACATACTGCACATGCGTGAATTTTCAACGCCAGTTATGGTAACGCAAATATGTCAATTTTCTAGGCCAGTTGGGTAACGCTATGCAGATTAGAAATTTTTAATTTCCTTTATTTTAATCAAAAGTACTTTAGAAGAAATCCGAAAGATCAATTGATTAGCAATGTTTAATTTTGAATGTATCAAACATTATGAAAATAAACAGAATCGTTTAAATAATCGGTCGAGAACACGTTAAGCCTAACCTCTTTAGCATGGGGGGAATGAAGCCTTATTCATTTGGCGGTGGGGAAATGAAAATAAAATTTTGGACGGAAAGTTAGTTTTTGATTAATAAAAAAAAATTAGCCACTCATTTAACAGAGAAAAATAGTAGGTCATGCCCAATTCCAGACTATAATCTACCTATGTGCCAAATTTCATCCAATTCCGTTCAGCCCTTCTGGCATGATTGAGTAACAAACATCCATCCATCCATCCAAACTTTCACATATATAATAATAGTATATATTTTTAAATTGATTAAAAACAAAAATGTAATCAGTTGGTTAAAACGTAAGTATCACTGAAAGGATTTTTTTTATCTTCAACGTGATGTAAAAATCAATTTTGTGATGCAATATTTTCGAAAGCTATAGCGGAAAAGCGCCACAATTTTGTTTAATTTTTAATTAATTAGAATTCTAATTAAAAATTCAAAAAAAGGGCTCCGAGGTGCGCATTTCGGACCACCAAGGAATACATGTACCAAATTTGGTAGCTGCCTGGCCTATTGAGCATCAACACACACGCGCGTGCTCGCATTGAGCTTTATTATAAGTATAGATTGCTGTTAAAAATATTATCTATGTCTTCAAAAGTTTAAATGCATATTTTTGTTATTTCAATATTAAAAATAGCTAAGCATGATTAACAAAAGTTATTTTATAACAGACCGATATTTGATTTGAAAGTAAACTTCGTAACTGGGTTTCTTAAATTTACTTTATCTGGTCTTGTTTCTAATCGAATAAATTTAAGAGATGATAAATATCCCAATCATAATTATATCAAACTTTAATTAAAGTCCTAATTATAAAATCTTCCTAATAAATATTTCTAATATAGTAAAGAATAGAAATTTTAACAAATATTTCAAATAAAGAACAGAATTTCTAACTAATATTTTGAATATATTAAAGAATAAACTTTTATATTTATCTTTCAAATTCGCTGTAATCCAAACATGCAAAAGTGGAAGTTGCCTGATTAAAATAATAACCTCTATCGTGTTTTTTTAACAGATCCTTAAAATATATTTCACACTAATGAAAAATAATGATCATCTAAGGCTTATTTCAATGTTTAAACTTAGTATCTAAGTTAATATTCCTTCAAAAATAAACTATTGAAAGTATTCATGCTTTAAGCATGTATTAATATATATTCAACTTTATTTCATTTATTTAAAAATAATATCCCAAGGAATATTCGTTCAAATAAATTAAAACTCCTGAGATCATTAATAATAAATCATTTGAGTAGAAATAACAAGAACCAAAATAAATCGCAACATTTCTGCTTTGGAAATTCGAATTTTTAGAAAAGAAGTATTAAAGCCGATCTAAAGTACAATAAATTAAGATAACGCGATGAGTAAAATATGTTAATATCTTGCGAACCAAAGGTTGCACCGAAAATTTTACTTTGAAGGATATTAAAATGACTTTAGCCAAAAAGAAGTAAAAGTTTACGTACCGACACAAATTGTTTAATGATGAAGTACTCAAAGTTATAGCTAATTTAGAAAAGTTAGTATTTGGCGAAGAGTTAATAAACGTACTTCTAGTTTCATTTTAATGTAGAACAAACATTAATTATTTTTTTTCTATTTCAGAATGTTAGGTAGGTAATGATTAAATTAAATTTCTCTATTTAAATATTCATGCAGCTTTATAAATTTGTATTTTTAAAATTCTGTAAAGGTGCTCATTTGTTTTTATTTTATTATTGTTATTTTTCATCAACCTTTAATAAAGGTTATTTATTTTGATAATTAGATTTCTTAATTGCTGTTGCTTAATGTGATCACTTCAGGACTTAAAGAATTTCGATACTTGATTGATTCGATGATTGATTGATTGATTGATAGCAACGACAGAATCGTGTAGCATCAACTATACTTTTAGGATAACAACAGAAAAGAAAAAAACGTCTTATTTCAGGATTGACTATAATTTATTTCAAATTTAATTCAATTTATATACAAAAATGGGCACTAAAAATTTATTGATTTTTGATTATCGACAATTATTTCTTACAGTTTGCTAATAAATTGTTTTTACATAGGCAGGCTGTTTATAAATGCATATCTGAAGTTTTCAGGCTTGTTAAAAGAAACAAAAGCATTTACAGCCTTGTTGTTCATCAGAAATCAAAAATAATAGTTCAAAGCTTAAATTTAACACAATTATAAGTGAGAGCCTCTACAGAAATGTGAAATAAATCGAAGCGATATAATAATTCATCCCCTATTTTTTCCTATTTTGATTTTTTCTAAGCAATATCTTTTTTTTTTTCTGGGCTTCATCAAACAGAATGTATTTGCTTTACCGCTACCAACTGAAGTTGACGAATTGAAGACGTACATATCTGCAAGCGTTCAAAGCGTCACAGCAGAGATGTTGAAAAAATATGGGATGATTTATCATATCGCCTTGATATCTTTCGTAATTTTGGAGGGACTCACATTGTTTATTTATAGTTGTGTTGAATTTAAGCTATTATTTGTGATTCTCGATGAACAACAAAACTGGTCTTTGTGCTTTGTTTTCTTTTAATAGTCCTATACAATTGGAATATTCAATTATAAATACTCTGTTTTTATAATATACTTTAAAATTTGCTGAATTATTATTCCAGGTTTCATTATATCAAATGATCGACTCATTTCAGCAATTATAGGAAAGATTCTTCAACAGTTTTTTTAATCTCCAATGGAAATTTTCGACTGCGTCATAGCATACTATGTCAATATATATTGCGTCATAGCATACTAAACAAATTTGCATACCTTTTAAGAATTTCAGTTTTGGCTTTAACACTCAAGTCAGTATCGTTCTTTAAATCCAATTTACATTAATAGTTCAATCATGGCCAGCAGTTGTGTTTGCCTATTCAATAGGTTTCAAGGTAAACCTCGAACTATAACTTTTCAACCTATCCACACCGCTCTCTTCCAGACAAAATAACGGGAATTCATTTCACTGAATAAATACCCACAGATGTTTCCTAAAAGTAGTGAAAACAATGTCAATCAATAACGCATTTTGAAAATGAAGGATTTTTAAATTATCTGTTTCAAAACTGATAACATTAAACTATGTAGTGATCACACAAAATGAAAACTTTTATGTATATCTGAATGCGTCAATTCAGAATCGAAGGTTTCAGATAATATAAGGCAAATGATAATCGTGGATGAATTTAAGCGATATCTAGTCTAATTAAATCATACATTGATCATTTTAATATAATTATTATACTTTGATAATCATCTAAAAATGCTCATAATCAATGAGCATTTTTAGGTTATCTATACATCAGAATATATAATCTAAAAATGCTCAGATGCCCCCTAATTATTAAAATTTAAACTATCAATATCTGTTTATTTTTAGCAATTAAAAGTAAAAGGATTGGGCCTATAGAAGTCTTGAAACGGAAGTCTTCATATAACAAAGATAATTCACGAAATGGCAAACATAAAAAATTTCTGCAGTCTGTATATTTGGCTATTTTGTTCTCATTTTAAAATAATTTGCGATATACTTATGTGTATGTGTAACTACGTGATCTTGAGGAACCTAATTTTGTGCAAATATTCTTTGAATGGTGGAAATGTGCATTTCATATAT
>JAPMOR010064066.1:39287-53418 GCA_026543865.1 Argiope aurantia
TAGTCAGTTATGGTTTGTGTTACAAGAGCGGCTACAAACTCACACAATGTGTTATTCTTGCGAAAATATCCATAGTCTTTGAAGGCAATTGTTGTTGCTCCATCATGATGAAATTCTGTACATAACACGATCTTCCAATTATTTTCACTTATGACATTCTATCTGCATTAGATTTAAAAAACTCAGATTTATTAAGGTAATGAGATGCAAAATAGCTTTTTTGTAATTGTGTCATTTTTTTTAAATAGGAGATATTATTTTGATAAAATTTTTAAAATTTTTTTGTCTGAATATTAAATATCATTTACTTGTTAGACTCTCCAGATGAACAAATTTTGCTTAGAGAACTTTCTTCTAATAAAGCAATATTTTCAAAATAAATATACTTCTTCATAAGAGAATTGGCCAAATATTATTTATTTAACATTAATTTTAGATATAAAAGGTCATTCTGCATGTATCATTCTTTCTTCGTTTCAGAATTTCACTTAGAATTCAAAATGTCAAATTTTAAAGGTAACAAGAAAGATGAAAGAAGGTGTGAGGCTATAACGTTAGCTACTTTAAACCGCTTGAGTTGAAACGGCAGCGAAAATACCTTTTTCTATCGTCTTTCTTAAGACCTTTTACAAAGAAAAGGAAGCGCTCTTCATTTCTTTTCCCAGTAGCACGTATTTCCGCCATTACTGAGATGGCCCTATCACTTACCAGAGATGAGTTAACACTTCCGGTCTTTATCGTCTTGAAATTTCGAATGAAACCTTAATCGCTACACGCATTTAAATGAGGGCATCTTCGCTTTGACTTAAATATATATTCATGAAAAGTGTTCAAATGGCAGATGTTCATTCTATTTCTTTATTCTTTTAAATAGAATTTTTTTTATTGCAATTACACTCAGAAAAATGACGTGGGAAGTAACGCATCTCTTTTTTTTTAACTTTTTTTACTTAGCATCTCAAGTCCAATAAACGGAAAGATTAAAATATTGCAAAATCAGCGTTTTCAACGAACCTACCTTGTGAGAGCACTTATCTGCAACGCACCTTAGTATCTTAACATGTCTTAGTATCTTAAAGAGCTGAATGTTAGACAGAAATTAATGCCACATCTGCTGTGAAATGTTCAGGTCAGCATTATTCGTTTCTAGAATTGGAAATGGGATGTCAACAAGACATCAGTGACTGATAAAGAGAGGATGGAGTTTGATTGGAAACACTGGCAAAACACTTCTAATATTTTAAAATTCTAATTACAGTGAGTAAGAAATAGAATTGCTCGAAATAAATTACTCTGATAAATGCAACTTTAGCTTATATTATCGAATAAAAATGGAGAATACTTTTCAATAAGGAATAGTCCTTTTTCCGAAATAAGGAATAGTTGATCTTATAGGTTCAGTGCTCCATTAGATTTTTCATTATGGAGTACACACTTCATCCAGGAAACTGTAAAGCATTAAATTATTCCTTTTTTGCCTTAGTAGAAAAAAAGAATATTCCAGTGAAAGTACATGGATTTTGTTAGTGGGCGATTAATGATAAATGTTAAGTCAGAATTTGTATCCTTTTACTTGTTATGGAAGAGCCCGGGGATCATTAGATTCATCGTTCTGAATATGCCTTGTGTTCAATACCTTCATGGATAGTTTTAGGGCCATATTTCACAAAACTATGTAGACCATTGGTGCAAGACATCAATTAGATAAAGACTGTGGTTTATTCTCCATTCTTGACGACAGCATACTCCTTTTATGAGCTTTCTACATGAAATTATAAAATATGTGCACTAATTGTATCGTATTGTTTATCCTTCCAGACGTGATAATGACTGTTCCTCAGAACATTAATTTTGCGTTCCACAATTCGCCTTGCTTAGAAATCAATCTGATCTTAATGTCGTCGGGAAAGTTTGGGATTATTAGAATGTGCAAGCCAATGATGTTTCAACTAGTAATATTTTTTTAAGTGAAAGTACATTCTTAAAAGACTTTTTTTCCATGTAGGTAACATGCCGATTGATGATGCAGGAAGTCGTAAATTACTGAAAACGATAAAATAGTTTATAACCCTTATTTGTAAAAATATTGAAAAAAATTAAAAGCTTGAGAATGCATTGAACTTTATGTTCCTTAATTTCATATAAGCGTGTAGTTTGAAAACTGAGGGGTTTTAAGATATTCAAGAAAAACTAAAAGGGGCATAAGAAAACATCGTTGCAACATTGGTACTGATGTTTCAGAGAGTGTTACGTGGGGAAATGAATTACACAATAAAAAAATTAATTCAGCTTTTTGTCATAAGCGGCGTTTTTTAATGACATTTTATACATTGTATTTATAACATTTTTCTTTCTTAACATATGAAATGCATAATATATTACAATATTTGTTCAATATGGGATCCTTCAAGTCCTGTCAAATGCTGTAGACGCAAAACAGGGTAATCCACGGTAACACCTAATGTTTCCTGCTGAATTTTTAGGATATATCTAGTAATACTGCTTATTAAAGCAACAACAGAGTTAGGTTTGCCCTTGTAGATGAGCTCTTTTAAATATATCTACAGTCAGAAATCGCAAGGATTCAAATCAGCTGAACGAGACAGCCATTCATTTTGGAAACATCTGCTAATTATATGATCCTCACTATAAGTTCGGTGAAGCAGTTGTGTAACACAGAGCAATGTGAGGTGGGTCTCCATGCATATTGTTGAATCGTGCAGCTTCTGTCTTGTAAAGCAGGGATAACATTACTTTCTAAAATTTGATTGTAACTAGTGCCTGTTACGGTGCAGAGAACTATCCCTGTTGGTGTAAGATTTTCGAAAAAAATGAACCAATAATAAAGTGATCAATCATACCACACCAAACTGTAATAAACGTTGAATGCAAGGGTTTCCCAAAAACAGTATGCTGGTTGGTTCAGCCCCATATCCTACAGTTATGGGTGTTGACTTGTCAGGAGACAGTAAAATGCACTTCACCAGTCCACATAATCTTTCGAATCCATGATTCGTCTTCATCCATTTTGGCAAGATTGAAATTGGCAAAATCAATTCTTTGTTGTGGATCGCCTGGTTGTAAGTGCTGCAAAATTTTAATTTTAAAAAAATAGCGTCTTAAAATGTAGAGTAAGACTTTGCTTACGGTCGCCCATGATTTTGATAAAGTCCTTGATACACTTCTAGTGCTTACAGGTCGCTGATCCACTAACCCTGAATCAATTGCTTCCCTAATCTCTTCCACAACTTCCTGATTCACAGATCTTCTTCCTCTAGTTTCAGGGAGCACTCCGAATTCTCCTGTTGCTTCAAATTTATTAATCATTTTCTTTAAGCCATTCACAGACATCGGTCCTTTTTTTCAAATCCTTAAGACGGCGATATTCTTCTAAAACAGCACTATAATTGCTATTATTTTGGTAGTAACATTTTACAAACAGAGCACATTCTACCTTTGACAAAGTCATGCCCATAGCTTAAAGATACATGACGATAATCATCATAATGATTTTAAAAATTGAAGTGGTTTTCATTTTGACGTAGTACAGAGAAAAAAAACGTTTTAATAATTTACAACGCCTCTATTGCAAAAAACAATGAACTAAATTTTTTTTTATTGTGTAATTCATTTCCCCATGTTGTAAATATAACATCACACCAAATTTCTTCAACATACTCCAAGTGTAGTTTTTCTTCTACAGTCCTTCAAACATTTGCACTTTAATTATAACCATCCTGTATATATATATATATATATATATATATATACATTGGCATTCCAATGGGAACAGCTTTCTCAAGTGCTTTAGCTAATATTTTCCTACATTACTATGAGAAAAAAATAATTAAATATAATTTAATAAACGTATGGAGGCCTACTTTTGATTAACTTCGACAGTACTAATATTGTTACTAATTGCTATCCAAAAGATTTAATTCTAACAGAAAAAAATAAAAATAAACTTGAGGCTACCTTTCTGGATTTAAAAATCAATAATTGCTAATGATAAAACAATAGTTGGTATATAAGATAAAAGGGATGAATTCAACTTTAAAATAACAAAACTATGTAACTACCATTCCAATCTAAACTCTAAAATTCTCAAAAATCTAATTTGAGAATTAATTTGATTTCAGTTAATCTAATTTGAGTTAACAGGATCAAAAGGGTTTACAATAATAAAAATTCTTATATTGAAGCATCAAATAACCTCATTAAAAATTTAATTAAAAATGAATTTCATAGAAATTACTGTAATGTCAATTTTTTTAATTAAATAAGGTATGGTTTGGGATTAATCCTTTGGGTAAAATAAAAATAGAACTTCCCTTGCATATTAGATCACTCAATAGGTGGCGCTGGGAGCCTACAATTTTTAACCTAAATTACCGTTAACTTTGTGTTTTTAGAAAGTGGAAATCACAATCAATAGCTTAAAATTTCCTTGACTGCTGCTGGTATGTTCTTACCTTTTTGGTTTACTTTAATGATATAAGTGCTTTTTTATGATTTTTTTTTGTTGTTGTTATTGTATTTTTCTTATTAGTGGTTATTTTTTTCTAATTTGTTGTTTTGTATTTTCCTTGCTGTTTAAATTGTATATCTATTGGGCCTAAATTCAGGGTATTTTCGGGTCACAAGAAATCATTATTAAACTTTCTTGTCTGCATTTCTTTCACAGAGAAAATCCCTTTTTTTTTAATCCCTGCCTGAGGGTGACCCTTGAAAAAGTCTTCAGGGCGGATTCTTTTTTATTTGGTTTATTTGATTTTACTATTAACTTGATTTTAATACTTTTGTATCAATTCATCTGTGTTTTAGAAGTAGCTGCATTTGCACTCTCTAAATGCTTTAAAGTTTTTCCTGTTCCTTTTTTGTTTTAGTTTGAATAGGAAAATAATTTTAGTTGCGATTTCGAAACTGTTTTGTTTCGTTTTTTTTAATTTCGTTTTCAAACTATATATATATATATATATATAATGTGTGTGTAATGATATTTTTAAATCTAATTAATTTCCAAAGTTTTATCTTAATTTAGCAGATATTAACTTCTTTCTAAAAAGTTCTTTTATTTCCGGATGCAATTTCACATTTCTTATAAAATTAATACAACAGAAAGCTCTGTAAAAATGCTTTCGTCAGCGGTTCTCACGCTCCGAGTGAAGGGTTAAAAAACTGTCAACCAGTAATTCTTTTTAAAAGATCTCTATGATTCCCTTGCCTTATTCGTGTATGAAGAAATCCCTATCAGGATCTCATAGTATAGAAGCACTGGAAAAAATATTATCTCTATGTTGCCCCTTTTTCACTGTCTTCTGCTCTTGTGCCGCACTGTGAGCAAATATGTGTCCGTGTTGCTTGTACATAAATCGTGCCTCGCGGGATGCAATAAACGAAGTTAAAAATTCAAAGTGTCTTATCTGTCTTCGGCCACGATTCTGCTTCAAAAATTATGGTTAAATTTTATATATATATAGTTTTTAGCGAACAATTGTAATGAAATCTTAAGAACTACTGCGAATTTTGGAATGAAATTTCCTACACATGCAGAAAACGCGTACTGGAAAAGATTATCAAAACATATTGATTTCTGTAATGGGAAAATTGCGATATAATAATTAATATGGTAATTAACTTGTTTAATCGTTAATTAACTTGTTAATCTAAATAAACCTGAGTAATTTTTCTTGATTAATTTCCATCGATACTAATTTTGTCGAGATTCGATATAAAATGGCAAATTTATAGAGATGCCCCATCATTTTTGTTTTTGACTGCATGTGGCTATGCAAAATATATCTTTATAAGAGAATTCAGTAGATAAAACAAATTATTGTTATGTTTATTTTCTGTTGTTTGCATTCGTTACAGTTAACCGAAAAATGATTTCAATTGATATAATAAGAAACAATCGAATGTAAATCAATCTAAGAAAAATTCAGCGTTGAATTTCAAAATCAAACAGTCCATCAAAATGTAAAGCAAGTAAGTTAATTTTACGATGCACATCTAAAAAAATTGAATGGAAAACTCTTTTTATGTTCGGAAAGTTTTTGTAAAAGAGAAGTTTCATAAGACACTCCTATCTTTTTCTCCATCTAACCACGTCTCAAAATTACTCCAAATGGCTCATAAATTCAAAAGGTTTTTAATCAAAGAAATCAGGATATCGATCATTTAATGTTCTATGTTTATATTTCCTTTGACAGTTTTATAGGGCGTGACAAAAAATTCCTTTTCTAGTGTTAAAACCACAAAAACTAATAATGTATAATTAGGGTGTTTGTCATTGACTGACTAATCTCATGATGAAAAAAGCTCTTTTATTATCTTTTTGTTTCGGGTCATTCTTCATATGAAAATAAATTTTTTATTTGACTATTAAAGCTATGTAAGAAAGAAAAGAAAAATATGTCTAATAAATCTTCTCTATTTACTCATTTCTGCTTTTGTATTTATTTTTATTCGAGCTAGTGCCCAGTTCTTTCTGTAAATATCTAATTTTTGCTGTCGCATAAATACATTGCGCAAATCTAATGCCAAGATCTTTCGAAGGTTGAAATGCTTTTATTATGGATAAAGAGATAACGATAAGACAGATTTTTTATTGTTTATTTATTCATATTCAGCTGTGCATTTTTCTTGACTCTCGATAGTAGTTCTTTTTGGAGAGACTTCCTTTGCATTCTAGTATACACCAGGGGGATTCAACTTTCTCGCGTACTCTCTAATAAATTTTTCATGTAAAAAACGCCTTTCAAGGCATTGGCGTACAATAGTTATGAAATTCTAACCTTTGGAGTGAATTTAGCATTTTTACGAATTTATTATCTCACCCTCGACGAGGTATTTTTTGCGATTTTAACACTGATATGTGGTTAATAGGATCAGAAAATCGCATTTCTGTTTTAGAAGCATTTTCACCAACCGACTGAAACAAAATTTTGACAAAAAACTACGTACTCACAAAATCCTATATTATACTCGATATATTTATGTCATTACGTTATTGAGCTATCGTGTTCATTTGTTTCTAAAAGTACAGACGGATAGACGATCACCACTTTGCTATATTTGGCTCAAAATATTGATAGACTCCTTCAGTATAGATGTTACAATCAGTGCACCAAATTTCAAATATCTAGCTCTCTTCGTTTTAGAATTATCGTGCTAACTTATATTAGAATTGCTGGTAAATTCTTTCTAAGAACAGATTTTTCTCAAAGTTTGATATAAATCTGGAAATTTCATATAAAGATATATACCAAATTTCAACCGTCTAGCCTCAAAGCGTTTTTGAGTTATCTTTGTCACCGACAGACGAACATTTTCTAAAATTGTGTTTTTTGAATTTAGGGAGGTCTAAAACGTGGAAAGTCGTAAAAATTTCGAATTCAAATTCTTTGGCGATTACTATAAGTTCTCTATTCTACGTATATCTGAAAGTGAAAACAATGAAACGATTATGCATAAAATATTTGCGCATTATTTTGAGTTATAAGATATACATTTCAAAAACAAATTTCATTTTATTAAACGATTCCTTTCTGATAATAAAACAGCAACTATTAAAAATATATAAGATGGTGAATATTCGTGTGCGCTTACATTGGTGCTTTACTGCAAATCAAAACTGATTGCCAATCAGATTTCTATGAACAATGCAAAAATATTGAATAGTAAAATAGATCATATATAAACAGAAAAATAAATGCGTTTTCTTTCCTAATTTTAAAGCAAATATATAACCTTCACTTGGTTTTTTTTTCCTTTTAATATCTATTAAAAGGCATATGGTATTATTTGTAAATCGTTTTACAATTCAAAAAAATTGCCTCTCATAAAATATTTATTTTATTTTCAAGAAAATTTAGATGAATTTCAACAAATTTTAAGAATATTTCTAGAACATTTTAAAAGACCAACTTAAATTATCTAATTAAAATTTTAACTATCAATGTTCATTGAATGTTTCTTTATTCCCAGTTTTTTTCTATCTTTTCAACTCATTTGTAAAAGGAATTTTTTTTAATTAACTTTCAAGACTTTTGTTCCGAGAATACTTTAGTAATGAAACTATTTCTATTGAAAGAGAACCAAATCTTTTTATAAATTACTTAAAATCGTTTCACTGCTCTTTTAAATTGAATAATTTTTTCAGATAATCGGCTGAAATTAAATAATTTAATGTTTAAACCTTAATTACGTTAAACCTTTTTGGAGACTTTTGAGAACATGTTCCACCAAAGGAACTTTCAAATGATCGATCTTTGTTCTAACCATTAAGCATGAATGATATAAAAAAAATCATTACCTTAAAAAGAATATTCTCAATAGCTGAATAAAACAAATCATAGTAAAATATATTAATTAAATTATAATTAATTTAACTTTACCTTGATATATAATATTTAATTGGCAACAGAATTATCTTAATAATGTATTGCTTTTTACATAGAACAAATGAAATTAATTTTGACTTTCATATGAAAAAAATGTGTTATTTTCTTTGAACATTTGTTATAAAGCAGGTTTAAAAATATATTATTATATTATTACAATATTAAAACACTAACGATAGTGCTAAATTATTTCTATCTTTCTCCCATGTTCTATTCTTGTGTAATGGAAAATCTTTATACGTAAAAACAAATTTCGCCTTATTGGAAAATCCAAATGACTAAAAAGAAGCAGCAGACAATAAATGTGTATATTTCTGTTATTTTTTTTTCGAATTAAGGAGAAATTATTTCACTATCTATTAATGGAACTATTTTGTTATTGTATTCCTGTTCCACTATCTAATACACACAGATAAACATTTTTTGAATAAATATTTTTTGGATATATCCTTGCTGAAATTTAGTACCAAATAGTGCATAAACACACAAAAAAAATTAACTAAAAATAACAAGCGCCAGATACTACCAATTCAATAACTTTGTTTGAATGTTCACTAATTTTGTTTCCAGTTATTGAATGAATTAATAATACAAACATTACTTTTATATAATTTTAAACCTTTTATTATTTGAAATGCAAGAGAGATTTGATGGAACTTTTAACAGATCTTATTCATAAGATAATAAAGAATGATCGGACCAATTGTTCCCAAAGATCTGATTTTAGGAATAGCCCAAAGATTTTAGGAATAACTATATTTCCTCGAATCTAAGATACTAAAGAAATATATTTATACTAATAAAACATCACACAAAATAATTTAGAAATGAATAAAGCTTTGAACCAAATGTCTTTGAAATTACATTTGATCCAATTTACCTAAATTCCAAGAACTTTAAGATGATTTCACAAATTTCCTGTAAATAGCATTGGACATTTTAAAAATCTTAATCTTTCCCATAATAATTTGATGGCCAATACGAAATGTACCATTAAATATGCAAGATCGAAAAAGTAATATTAAAAATGAATAAGCAGCGTAAGAAATGAGCTTGGAATTGTCTCTCATCACATTTACGTATTTCCCTAAAAGTTTAAGATACTTTAACAAATCTTCCATAAATGAATAGGAAAGAGATGCGTGAAAAAAATTGCTATATGGGTTCATGATTGATCATTTGTTGGGCTATAAAAAGATGCCTTGCCATCACAGTAATGGATATTGACTGGGCTGTAAAAACGCGAAGCATAAACTCATTATTAGAGAAGACTCTTGCTTTTTGATTCACTGCATTTCAGAGTCAGCGAAAGAAAATCAAAAACCAAAGCATTTATTTTCTCTGTTCATGGCGCAAAAGGTGCAACGAAGATAGGGAAGGTTAGCTTATAATGAAAATAAAAATGACTAAGAGGCAACAGGATATATGTACAAGATAATTTGAAATAATTGTATAATTAAAAAATTTATAAATTTCTGGCAAACGCGATTGAAAAAAAAAATGTTTGCTGAAAGATGTCTAATTTTTTTTTCGGTATTTAACAATTGCTCTATGTGACATCTCTCGGTCGCAGAGGAAATGTCTGTGTGGGTGTTCATTTCATTACCATCTGTAAAAGTTTCTAAAGTTACCTGTTGCTGTTTCATTGAAAAGCGAAGACTCAGAAGAGTTAGAAAGTCACTTTAGAGCATGCAGATGACTTTCTTATGCTCGATCTTAAACCATCTAAAAATCAGGCTAGAAACATTTTATCAAAGATCGGTGCTGCAAATATACTTTACAGTGTTTTATGTTAAATTGACTTTACCCATGTGTCTACGGGAAATGATATAGGACAAAGAATGCTTGCTAAATCAAAATTTTAAGTTGATTGCTAATGAATTCATTCTTCTTGTTGTATTTTACTGTAAAATTTCAGATAGTTGATGCAGTGACCCCATGATAATTTGGGGTAACACTACACTACATATTGTGTATTTATTGTGTCAGTTATTTTAGTTAAAACTAGCTCTGGATTTATAGAAAAAGAGAATCATGAATATTTTAAATCAAAGTTTAATTACGGGGATGTTGCTTGTCTCTGTGTAATAGAATTGAAGCTTCTCAATATTCAAGTAAATATTGAAAGGGAAAAGAAATTTGGAGAATCATTGTACTCCTTTGAATCATCTTGAATGTGACTGTAATGTATTTTAAAAAATTGTAAATGAATCAACTTTCAGTGCAAATGATTAAATGTTGTATTCTGCAAACGACTGAAAAAAATATGCTTACATTTTATGAAATTTTCACTATAATTCTGAAATGCTCATGGCGTGTACCATATCAGTCATAAGTAGTGTTGTTTATGGCAGCATTGTGGAGTCTCCGAACAAGAAGACATTTAATATAAGCATAAATAATATAATTGAAATCAGAAAGAACAAATATTGAGGTTGGATAAAAGGATTACATTAAGCTAGGGCTATAAAACATTCTTTTTGGCAATGTCTCTTTAAAATGCTTTTATTGTTATTGATATGTCTCTATAATTATCAGATATTTCACTTTAAATAGCCATAATAATCATTTTTATTGCTAACCACCATCATTTCTTATGGTAAAATATGAAAGAATGGTAAGGTAAAATAAACCTTATAATGCAATAAAATAATGTGTAATATCATAACCCGATATAAAGGTAAAAAGTTATGCATAAATCATAAACCAATAATAAAGGCAAAAATGAAAGGTAAAGCAAAGTATCTTTTGGTTTTGCCTTATTTATTTATTGAATTGTATTTATTTCTTTGCAAATATTCTCTTGCATCTGTGATTCTTAATATTTTTTATACTAAATTCTTTTAAGAAAAGTACTCTCACTGCAAACTATATCTGTCAAACTAATATGAATTTTAAAAGTTGATATAAGAAATGACACATTATTTTTTTTTACTTCTTAACTTATTAAGCACTATTTATTGCTTGATGAATGTCCATTAGCCATTAAATTACAAAATAATATCGCTTAGTGAAATAAAGGCCATATTAGGTTTTGTCTTAATTGCACATAATGGGGATTCTAATTCCTTTGCATGAGTCGAGATACATCATGAGAGGTCATGAGAAATCATGATATCTTTTAGTGATAATGATCTAGGAACACCTCTTTATGTCTTAATGATTCACTCAGATACATGGGATATAAACACAGAAGATTTCAGTGCTTTCAATATACATTTTTGTTTCGTTAGGAGAAATAGAACAGTGAATTTTATACTAAAAAACCTCTTCGTATAGAAACCTCTTAGAATAGCATTGATTGAGAGCATAACCGGAATATACAATTGATAATATTCTCTCTTTGATTCTTGCTCCTCGGCCATTCTTTGCTATGTCTGACCAGTATCAGGCATTGATGAATTTCAAATAAATGTTTCCAGTATAATAAAGCGATACCCATAAAAATTATGTCACCAGCTGCAATCAATGTTTTTGGCACAGAAACTAAACTGCCTACAACCGTCGTAAATGGCAACAAATAATAGAAAATTTTATATGGTTTTCCAGATTACTAGACATTTATTTTGACAGTCTGAGAAAGCATTGTTCAGCGTAGTTGTCAGTCCTTATACAGGGTGTTTCAGTGAACCGTTTCAGAACTTCTAAGAGGGGTAGGATACATCCTGACAACTCGAAATCATATAGCAATGTGGGGTCGGAAATGCTTTCCTGAAGCGGTGTTGCACACAGAAGCACCAAAAGGGAAAGAGACCATAAATGAGAAATCGTTTTAATAATACATGAAAAGAAGCAAAAGGTACATGGATTATATAAATATTCTTCAATTAATGCAATTCATTTATAATACACTTTTTTTTTATTTTAAACAACCTTCAGTCGTTTATATCGAGTAAATTAGCAGCTTTGGGACCAACATTACCTCTTGTTATTGAAAATGCACAATTACGAATGAACTCTTTTTTTTTTTGTTATTATACTAAATTTGAAATACTTCATTTTAAAATTTGATTTGTTTAACTAAATGTTCTGCGGTCATATTTCTACGTCTAAAATCACCGTGTTTCGGGAAGAGCATCTTCTGAATGAGAAACATTCTTACTGCATGCTGTGCAATTATAAGGTTTCCGCGTCTTAAAGCGTTTAATGGTGATTTGATGATTTATGATGATTCATGATATGTCATCTCTTTCCTCACATATAGTCTCTTTTAAAGTTATAAATTGGTTATTCTTCTATGTTATATTTTTTAATCAATTTGGGAAATTTTTATAATGGCTATTATCTAAACTATATAGCAGATTTCACATCTGTCATTAATTTCGTATCTAGTACCAATACTTTATATGAAATGGTATGATCAAAGGTCTCACAATACTACTTATTAAATTTTTTAACTGAAATATAGTCTAGTGCACATATTTTATTTTAATTCTTCTATGGTTTTTCCCATTATTTTCTAATGAGTCCAACCATTCTTGATCACATGTATTGCACGGAGTAAGCGGAGCCTTAAACAAATACTCAAAACCTGTTTCTTAATTAGAATTAAATAGCTAAATAAATCACTTTCTCGATAAATTTTCTGAAAGATTGCTAATTTTAGTAAAAAAATTTAATATATTTGATACTTAATAAAATTAACTTGTACTACGTATTTTTTACTTAACCAGAAAATCAACATTGAATAACAACTCAAAACTCTTTATCAATCTAATTTATTATGAATATTATTCCTTCATATTTACTTGAAATATTAAAAATTCTAAAATAAAAAATTTATTTTTTAAAAAAATTTAGTATTTATTTTTTATGATTTCATTCTGACATATTTCCTTCTTATTTTTCACTTAGATACTGAGAGGAAAAACGAGCCTAAACAAATAATTAAGGCTTCCTAAAATTGAAGTTAAATGGATGAAGCCCTTTTGCGGTAGGGTTAAATTTTCCTGAAGATTGTTAATTTTTTTAATCTATATATTTGATACGCAATAAAATTTTCTTGTGCTGCATATTTTTTACTTAGCAAGAAAATTAATGGTCAATAGCAAGTCAACAATCTTTATCTATTTAATTTATTATGAATATTATTTCCTTTACACTTATCTTATATATTAAAAATTCTGAAATAGGTGAATTATTTCTAAAATTCCCAGCTGAAATTTTTGTTATTTCATTTAAATATATTTCCGCTTTATTTGATATTTATATATTGAGAAAAGTTAACAAATTAGAATAAGAAGGAAACAATTGTGCTTATTTACTGAAAGTGCAAAATGAATTTCGGAATTTGTTTTGAAATATGTTGTTAATTCCAGATGCTTAGGCCTGTTTCGCATGGACTGGATACAATGATTATTTCAAATTCGTGTATGAAATATACCGAGAAAAATAATAAAATGTCTGAATAATCCTATTAAATAGAAAACTGGGATAAAAGATATTTATATAAATTTGTATTCCCTATTTTTAATGTTTAATTTCTTTTTTTTAACTTTATTTTTGATGAGTTGATTAACAAAACTTTATTTTTATTATTCCAGGAAAATTCACGCGTAGTATTGGCACATTTAATCTATCCCCCATGCCTCCAAAAATAATGATTTAATCGCTTATTGTATTGTTTAAATTAAACATTCAACGAATTCTATATAGAAAATAGCAAATCTTTTATTTATGGAAAAAGATTATTTAATCGTTTGCTTGAACGTTGAAATTAAACAATA
>JAPMOR010064066.1:53428-67324 GCA_026543865.1 Argiope aurantia
GAAAAAGATTATTTAATCGTTTGCTTGAACGTTGAAATTAAACAATAAATGAAGCGCACATAGAAAATAGCAAATCTTTTATTTGTTGAAAAAAATGATTTAATTGCAGGCTGTATTGTAGAAAATAGCAAATCTTTTATTTATCGAAAAAGATTATTTAATCGTTTGCTTGAACGTTGAAATTAAACAATAAATGAAGTGTATATAGAAAATAGCAAATCTTTCTTCATTAAAGGGAATCTGTAATTACTTTTTGCTACTGTTATTCGTGTATGATATATGACATCAGACTACAAATAATTTTAAAAGTTGGTTTGCTGTTTTCGGTCAATGCAAAAACATTTTTATTTTTAGCGACTCCTATAATCATACCTAACGTTATTCATGAATAAATATGGGCCGCAGTGGCCTGGTGGCAAGGCCCCTGCTTCGGAACCGGAGAGCTTCAGGTTTATGACCCGATTCCACCGAAGAACCGTCATGTAAGCACGTCTGATGCACGTTAATTCCGTCCAGACCAAACATCTTCTCGATGGTATGGTGTGGAGAGGGGAGTACCAGCTCATATCTGACCGTGATTCAAAATTACAAGGTCCGTCCCAAAATAACCCTAATGTAGCTTATATAACTAAAACATTAATATAACTAAAATTAAACTAAACCATGAGTAAATATGACATTCCAGCAAGTATAATTCAATTCTTTGAAGCCTTTGGTCTGGATACTTGTTATTCGTAGCCATACAGATAATCACTGCAAATGCAACTTTCAGTGGGAATTGTTTGCTGTTTATAACGGAGTAGCGTAGATCGATTGGATGGGATAAAACTCCTATAGGTTAGCTTTTCGAAACTGAAAAAAAGTATGAGGGACCGGCTTATAAATGATGTCACAATGTCTATGATATTTTAGTTTTTTTTTAAACTGAAACTTTGAACTAAGAATTAGTTTTAGCTTAAATTAAGTGTGCAGTGTCAGTATGTAAAAACAATCCACTGATGTTCTAATTGCCGCTGTAAATTTTATATTAGATAAGAAAACATGTTGTTCATAACATAAAAAAATACGAATACTGTTATGAAGGTGAGTTAAGCCATCACTTTCATTAAATGATTCCTTTAGTCATGTTTTTTTTTTTTTTTGGTTATGGTTAAGGTAAAATAACTGCTTTTTCTTTCAATCAGCGATGAATTTCGCTTGTTGTGAAAAAATAGAACGAAACTATATCCGATAAAAGTAATTCTAATTTTTTTATGTTTGAAATATGTTTCCACTTTTTCAATTTGACACTTGATATTTTTAAACAGTTGACGAAGGAATAGCATTAAGTGCCATTTAGATTAAAGATCATATCCCCTCTTAACTTTCTTCTAGAATTTTACAGCATATTCCCTCTCAGAGTCTCCTATTTAATTTAATTGTTTGCTATTTTTATTTTTGTATTTAAATTAAAATGAAAGATATTGTTAATTTTTTAATGGAATCAAAAGTAAAGGCACAGTTGATAGTTCATAATTATATGCTAATTAATCGAAAGATTAATATATATTTAAAATGGACATGACATATCTTGAAGGATTCCATCTATTTGAAATTTTATTCCTTTAACGAGAAATAAACTCATTATTCAGCAGTTATTAAAATGAATACCTGGATTTCAAGATTTTGTTGTGAAAAGAGGAGCTGCAGCATACATTTCAAAGCGATGCAACGCCAGAAATTCCATATTGAGTTTAGTTTAGTTATATTAACATCCCGCTTTTAAGCAACACTAGGACTATTTTGGAACGGACATCGTAATATTGAACCGCTGTTAGTTGACAAGGATGATACCTGAGCTACCCCCCTCCCCTTTCCAAACTTCCACGCTACACCAGAGGGAAGAAGTTTGGCCCAGACAGATTTAACGTGCACCAGACCCGCTTACACAATGGTTCTTCGGTGGCATTGACCATTGAACTTCAAGCTTTTCGGTTCCAAAGACGAGTCCTTATCACCAAGCCATCGCAGCTCCAGATTACGAGCTGAAGTTTGATGATTGTGTGTTTTCATTATCCTTTTGACTTATCGCAAAGAGTTTATTCTGTAGAATATTGATGGGCCACGGTGGCCTGGTGGCAAAGTTTCGGTTTCGGAACTGGAGGGTTTCAGATTCAAAATCCCCATTCCACCGAAGAACCATTGTGTAAACGGGCCTGGTGCACGTTAAACGTCCTGCCGCTTGTGTGACGCATGGTGGATAGGGAAGTGGAAGCTCAGATGTCGTCCTCGTCATCTGACCGAGGTTCAAAATTACGAGGCCCGTCCCAAAATAACCCTGCTGTTGCTCTAAAACAGGACGTTAATATAACTGAAGTAAACTGTACAAACATTGATTTGTTTGAAACACTAACTTCTGCAAGACCTATCTATGAATTTATGGAACACGAATATGATTAGTATTCAGTCGTAAAAATATATATATTCCTTTTCTTATAAATAGTTTGTAATGGAGTTCTCATCAAGTATACGGTAGCACGTTGCTGCAGATGCCGAAAAAAGTAACTATGATATTCTTTTTCAAATCAATGATGGATATTCTATATGGTTTCTACTGATTCTCTTTCATAAACTCGGCAAAAGCCCTGAGAAAAATCTGATAAAGTGAAACATGCTACAGAAAGCTTGGAAAGCAATGTCATGTAATAAAAGAAATATGTACAGGACATAGCAACGTTTGCAAACAATTCAATTTGACTGTTGAGGTGTGTATCTTTCAAATAAATATAGAAACAGCTTGTTGCATATTAAATTTACAACTTTAAATTTTGGGCACTTTCTTTCACTCGTCCTGCTTATTGACCCTTAATATAAAAATAGAACTATTTATTATTTCTCACTCGTTTTTGGCAGTTTTAGTCTTTAAAAAAAACGAGAAAATATTGAGTACTGGAAAAAAAATGACGAATGGAAAGTATTTCCTTTTCATATCCCTGGAGTGACATCTCGATAAGTTTATTGATGTTGTAGATTGCTTTTGAAATTTCTTGCGAAATATTTGTTTAAACCTTCCAAAATCCCTCAAGGGAAATTTTTTGGATGTAGGTGAATTATTCTCTTGGAGAAACTTCATCTGACTGCCATATTTCACTGTTAAGGAAAATTGTTTTACTTTTTTTCTCCTTTTGGCTTCTTTAGCATACCTATTTAGAGTCGAATATTATTTGGAGAAAATCATCTCTCTCCAATTTAATTCTTAATCGTGGAATCTTGATTTTAAATTCTTTTAGATTCTGAAGCAGATAGAAAAAATTCATCTGTCAGAAATCAGATTATTAGATAAATACAGTTTACTTTGCGAAGGAGGTAAATTATAGCACAGAAAATAATAACAGAAATATATTTCCGGCATATAAAGAACTTCAAAAAGGGACTTTAAAACAGCATATACCTGAAAAAGGAATTTATATATGAAAAAAATGAATTTAATATAATTTTTATTATTCTATCAAATATTTTGATATAGTATATTTTTAAAATGTCCTAGTTATTTAATATGAGTATCAAATTGATCATTATAATTTTTATTACACCCAATTCATTTTCAAGCTTTCAATGACTTCGAAGTTAATTTATTTCTTTAGATTTGTTGTATGAATACTATTTTATGTACTATGTACTCATTTCGTGAATAAATCACAAATTTTTAAATCCAAAATATTTGCTCTTTAGTACTTGAAAATATTTCAGACTTTGTAGTTGGAATTTGGTGATAATTTTCTATTCTCTAAAAATATCAAAATAACCAGCAGTTTGGAATAACGTCATTTCATTCTCATCATTTGAAAATTGGAGCGCGCGAGCTCTTGAGTGTGTGTGTAAGACATTTTTTTTAAATTTTAAGAAGAAGCAAGCGTGGAGTTCTTTAAGTAGGGCTTTAATTCTTCACGAAGATACGGAAGAGGCTCAATTTTCAACTATTATCGAAATTTCTTTTTAAGAGCCATGCCTAGCGCAACGTTGCGTTCCGAACAGGATGGTAGAATGCTGGAAAAAAGTATCCGTGTTAAAATATTTTGAACTTATATGTATCCAGAATGGAATTTTTTGAGGCCACGTTTTGGTTCGGCATGTGTTGGAGTCGATGCAGAAAAAGTCCGCACAACTCAGAAATGAAACCGGTGTTTTATTTTTCAAAAAATAAATAATTTTAGGAAGCGGATAAATTTAATTTATTTCATTTTCATACATATATAATTTATTAGATTTTTTTACTGACAAGAAAAGGTCAATAGCGCTCATAATAGTAGTTTTCATACATAATTATGTACACAGACTTAAGCTGTTTTGAACGAGAAAAATTAGTCCAAATATGTTGTTGTTACTTATGGCATTTTACAAGCCCACTGACACATCTGTCAGCTAATTAAGCCGAGTGAGATTCTCTTGTTTTTACAGTAGCGCTAACTAAGGCCAAGAGTACGACTTAGCTACTTCATGCGTCACATTCGCTTGCACGACCCCTTTTTACAGGAGGCACATTCAAACACCTCCCAGATAGAACACAGAAGAAGAACTATGTCCGAACCGATACTGGAACCCGGGACGCCCAGATCATCAGATCAGACGCCGGTGTCCAAATAAGTACAAAAATAAAGCATCAAAAATATAATAATGATATAATCTTGGAATAATATAATAAATTTAATCTTGGGAAAATAATATAGTGTCCCTTTCGACAATCATTTATAAATATAGTAGATTTCGAATCTTTAAAAAAATATTCTAATTATCAATGCCATAAATAATCAATAGAGAAAGAATTAGACAAATGAAAGAAATTTTTCAAAGTAAGAATTAAAAGATATAAGCACCTGCAGGAAAAATTATTCAAAAGTTTTTAAGTTCAATTATATGCAAATAACTCTCTAAAGAGTTATTTGCGTATACTTTACCATTTTTTGAAAGAAAGAAAATGATCAAAGGCAAATTTTAAAAAGATAATTTTAAATCTATCAACGAATAATAAAATTTTCAGGGAATTGTTTTAAAATAAAATCCTCAGTATTCCTCCCCTACGTGTCATCTATTCCCCATCTGAATCTTTTCCTATGTGTTCATCTATTATGATAATTATTTCACTTTGTCTTTTATTTAATCGTAGTCATTTAAACAAGCCTGCTTTTTTCCATCTTTACTGACAGGAAAAGAATAGAGCTATTTAATAGGAGAAGAATAGAGCTATACAATCCATTACTGAATTGACCAAAATTCCTTTAACACGTGCGACTTATCCATTAAAGCAATTTTTAATTTCTGGAATTACGGAAACGGATAAATTCATCAAACTTTTCAACTAGTATTCAACTTTTGTTCCAATTCACACATTCGTCACAAACCTGTTTTATGATAATTTTCTCACTCATAAATTTCTCACATTGTTCTTTTCGTCAATTCATTCAGTTTAAAACAGAATTTATTTTTCTGAAAGAACATTATAAATGCTCCCTAAAGTATACTCAATTTAATAGATTTCGATGATTTAATCTTTCCAAATAAAATATTATATAATATCCCATTCTGCTTTGAAACAATACAAGTGATATGCATTTTTTCAGCTCAGTATTTGCATGTAATGCAAAAGACAATGAATGTATAGGGATATAAAGCATTCAAATTTAATTTATTTCCTGAAAGGTTCATTCCACATATGCATTAAGGAAATAAAAACACCTAATTTTGAGCTCTTCGAATCTTATTTGCACAAAATGCCAAACAATATTTTAAAATATCTCCATAATATTTGTTAAGATCACGTGATATTTATTTTTATTCTCGTATAATTAATTGGATAATACATTTATTATTTGTTTAATTTCACGTATTTGATATTTACTTTATTCAAGTGATATTTATTTATATTTTTTATCGTCTGTTATATCAATTTGATTGTTTGTTCTTATAAAAAATTGGCAACATGTAAAATATCGTTTGATGCACAAAAAATGTTTAGAATAATTAATTTTTTTTTTTTTTTTGTAGTTCTAAAGATTTTGAAAAATATGTTGCTTGGAGAGCTCGTAGCTCAAGTAACAAATAAACAACGTATATTTCTTTTTTAATCCAGTGTTTTTATTTGCGCAGCATTTGAAAAGTTAATATCCTGTTTTTTATATTCTAGTAATTTCTATTTGTTACAATATTGTCTGGCATTCAGAATTTCGAACAATATTCTATAAATACTGTTTAATATTTTGAGCCTATACGGATTATTCAAACTCTCTTTAATTTGATGGCAGATATTTGTATCACAATTTTTTTAATTGATGAGATTATTGTTTTGTGTTTTTAAAACGGAAAAATTTTCTTATTTCTATTTATAATAATGTAAAGTGCCAAGTTTATCTTCACTGCAATAAAATTCTATCCTCAAGATACAATTATGAATTGTTTGAGGTGAACCTGGAAAAGATGATGTCTGTGCTATTATTAATCTGTAAATGATCGCTGATTCCTCTAATGAATAGGGGCCGCGGTGGCCTGGTGGTTAGGTCTCGGCTTCGGAACCGAAGGGTTTCAGGTTCGAGACCCGATTCCACCGAAGAACCGTCGTGTACAGGGGTCTGTTGCACGTTAAATCCGTCCTGACCAAACGTCCTCCCGCTGGTGTGGTGCGGTGTGGAGAGGGGGGTGCCAGCTCAGGTGTCGTCTTCGTCATCTGACCGTGGTTCAAAATTACGAGGTCCGTCCCAAAATAGCCCAAGTGTTGCTTCAAACGGGACGTTAATATAATCAAACCAAAATCCTCTAATGAATATTTAAATTATCTTGATTTTACATTGAAAAGTATAATGAATGTGGGTGATAAAAACTGAACATCATCATTATGATTAAAGTAATTATTTTTGCTCAGGGCTCGATTGATAAAAATGCAGTGGAATATCACATAGCGAGCATTATTCGTTCCCTAATTTTACTCCTAATGCAAAAAAAAGAAGAAAAAAACCACACTCGTCAAGGGAAAGAATTTTTTCTATTGTAATCCATGTAAAATATTCAATACTTTCCAATCTTAAAAGAAATATTCAAATAAATTTATAATAATATAATTATTATTTATAATGTTACAAGAAACAACATCATTAAAGCATTTATAATGTTTACAAGAAAGCTTTATTATTTACAAGAAAAAGTGATCAGAGAAACCTGTCTTTGGCTAAGTTTTAAGATTTGACAAAACGGTGGCACAGCATGTATTACAATTAAGAACATAAGTGAGCATATTGAATTTTTAAAAAAATGTTAGAAATAATGACTCTAATAAAATTTAGATCACTATAGACGGAGTTGTATTTTAATGATTCAAAATTAAAATTAAAATTACAATCATTACACATTAATTAATTATGGAGCATATATTTAATATACACAGGCTAATTATAAGACATAAATGAATAATATGTCCAAAGCAGATTGGCTTACCTTTTGTAAAAAGAGATTTTAGAACATAGCTAAAAAGTAAACCTATGAAACTAATACAGCAAATCGATGTAAAAAAATAAATTTGTTAGGAATAATAAAAAGGAAAGGAGTTAAACTTCAATAGTAGGAAATTCATTGCTCTTCCCCACTATTGAAGTTTATGTGCACTGAAGATGGATTGCATTTTGGTACAATGAAAGAAAATTTTATTTCATCGAATCAAATCAAATTTTATATTATATTTCTAAATGATAGAAACAGTCCATTTAAAAAAAACAGTGAAATGGATTTGATTTTCATGTTAAGTATTATTGCAAACAAATAATGCATAAAAATGTCTTTTAAAAATTCTCAAAATAAGCAAAACATTGAGTGTCAACAAATAAGTATAGGGTATATTAATTTGGAGTTAAAATCATTTTTGTGCAATAATGGCTTCGGTAATCATTTTTGTGTAATAAGTGTTTTTAAGTAATTATCATTTCAATGACGTTACATATTCTTTTCACATTTAATTCATTTAAATTTTTTTAAATTTAAGAAAACTTGCTACGTCATCATCCTTCTAAATATATATGTATCAATTGAAAAAATTCTTGTTAAAATGGTGAATCTTATAAAAATTCAAGATATGCATAGAAATATTCACTTTTATTATTAATAGAAGTATCAATTACACAGATATTTCTGTCTCCGCCTTCAACGTATTTTCTTTATTTCCAGATAAAACTATCGTCAGATAAAACATCTGAGAACCGAAGAGGATTTTAAGAGAATACACCGAATAATGAGTGACCAGAGGAGGTGTTTTGGAAATCAAAAACCCCATTTTGGAGAAGAATTAGTAAGACATCATTGCAATTTATTTTACAATTTGTATTTTAAATTCAAGATCTTGAATATCAGTTTATGAATAATTAATAATGTCCATTGTCATAAAATAATTTCTTCGATTTTTTTAATTACAATCAGATTCTATTATTTTACTGCGTTAAATCCAAAATGACGCTTTCAGGCGCAGAAGTAATACATTTTTCTAACTTCGTATTATAAATAATAATGAGAAATCTTTTCTATGGTGATATTATTATATAAAAGCTGGCAATTACTGTAAAAATTTTAAAAGCAATTATAAAGAGCTTTTTTTCTCACTATTATTTAACAAAATGGATGTGTATCAAAAATCTACCATTTTAAATTGGTTATTGATAGGGTATAGTAATGAGGTTACAGTGTTAGTCTTAACACAATCTATATAAAATGTTTCAAAATCATGGAAGTATGCAAACTCACAGCGATTAACTTTGCAGACCAGCAAATATAATAGGTATAGTAAAACTGTTAACCATTTGAACTCGAATTGGGTTCATAATTATTCATCTAACCCAAGGGCTCGTTTATTGCTTCGAAAAATAAATATTAATTTATTTTTTATATAATAAAATATAATTAATATATGTTAAATGTAATTAATTGTTTTAAATTGAATTCCCCAGAGAAATTATTCTGCATCCTCTTACCACTTTGTAAATATTTTTAATAACGAAAATTTTAAAAAATAGATAAAACGCCATATTAATGCGCCGTCTTGAAGGTGTCCTTCAAGGAGACACCTTAGTGCAAAGATAATTAATAAGACATTAATAAAAATTTCAAAACGTTAGGAAATTGTTAGAAAAATGAAGACTTAACTCACTCCCCGACATGCAAAATGAGAAGAAAGTGTTCAAAGAAAAGTGCACCATATAAAATGCTGGTGGAAGAAATTTTATGCTCTGGAATTGAATTTGCAACAAACTCTAATGATTTCAAATACTGGAAGAAAAGCCTCCTTTGTTTTCTTTCGGTGTAAGCCATTAACATAGACTCATAATCTAACCATATGTAAAGAAAAGTAATTCAGATCCTTTGTTACGCAAATTTTCAAATTTCTAGAAGTTGAGATTCCTGTATTTTACAAATATGCTCCAACGAGGTTTGAAAACAACACAAAATAGATGCATAAAATTATTTCTAAACTTCAAAATACACTGATGTAAAAATAATTAAGAGATAAAAAATACTTTTCAAGAAAGAATTATTTGAAAGAGTTTACATTACTACTCTGTTCAAGACCCCGAGACTAACACTTTTCGATGCTTGGACTTCGCTAAGGGATGGTACGTAAGAAAATGAGCAGTTATTACTCCTCCTAATTCTGCGAATAATCTTAGTTCACCCCTATTACTAAATGTAAACATCTTCTATTTTCATCTTTCCTTTTAACTCTTTTTTGGCGAAATATATCTCTTTGGAACATGCGAAAAAGCGCGGAAAATTTCAAAATCCGAGAATGAAGTGTACTTAACATTTAAATATAAAATGTAAACAATAAAATGCGAAAAATAGCAATTTCATTGAAATGTACAGGAAACATAGATATAAAAATAAACAGCGAACAAATCATCATTAATGAGCATTGCAGATTTGAGTGTCATTAAATTTCATTCGTAAACAACATGTCAGATTTCACGAAGGCAACTAAAATGTGCTGCTGCACCATCATGCGTTTACTAAATATTCTGGCGTACAATTATCGGTGCTCCCTACAGTAAATCCGGAGGAACGTTCTGCAAGAAAACAAGGTACTTTGCGCCACTGAAGCGTTCGACTGAAGATACGGTCCCAATAGATGACCCTGCCCAGATGTTAATATTAAACCTGTGTTATACGTTCGACGGGATAGAAATGTGGCGATTTTCGAATGACCAAATATGCGCATTGTGTGCGTTTAAGAAGCCTTCTCACGTAAAGCAGACTTCATCTGAGAAAAGGTGTATCTTCCTGTGTGGCATGAAGCAGCCAGCGTGCGAACTCCACCTGATTTGCGATTATCACTGAAAAATATTAACTGCGACCCTATATTTCTGGTGATTTTTCATCTCTTTAATGCTTACTATTTCCGCTCTGAATTTATCTTTCAAATTTAACAACACCCTCTGCAAACATCGGTACTAATGTTGTAGCGATGTTTTCTTGTGCCTATTTTAGTCTTTCTTGAATATCTTTAAAACTCGCCAGTTCTCATACTACACGCTTATATCAAATTATAGAATATAAAATTCCTTAGATTTTCAAATTTTTATTTTTCTTCAGGTTTTAATATTTTTGCAAATATGTGCTCTAAACTACTTTTTCGTTTTCAGTAATTTACGACCCCCTAGATCATCAAAAAGGTATGTTACCTACATGAAAAAAAATTTTAAGAATGTACTTTCACTTTTAAAAAACTCATAGCTGAAACATCATTTGTTATTGTGTTTATTAATTTTTTTATAGTTTCCAACAATTTTCGCATTCCCTATATTTTTGCGATTTTCACCCAGTAAACTTCGTTTGGGACCCCATGTTGTATGGTGATTCTTTATCCTCTTGATGCCTTCTACCACTCCTTTGAATTAGTCGGTAGAATTCCACAACACCCTCTATACACGCCAATTCAATATTATGACTTCCCAAACCATAGCACTATTTCTGCAATAACCAACTTTCATTATGTTTTGTTTTGTTTTTTAGTCTCTACGTATAAACTTTTTGTGCTCCAACAAGTATAATACAAGTCTTATAAAGAGAAGTTAATACTCAATCAATAATAGTTGAAAGTTTCAAATGCAGACACAAATACAAATCAAAAGGGGAAAAACAAGAATATTCACAGATAAAAGCAGAAAAAAATTGCTCACATGCAAACACAAGATTCTCTAATTTATAATATGAATGGGAAAGGTTCGGAAAAATGATTCTTCATAAGGTATTCAAAATACTGTTACAAACCTGCAATTCGGCTTCCTAGCATAGTTTGTTCCATCAACAGAAAGAAAGTTTTACAGTCATCTGAATGGAGTCCAGGTAGCGCGTTGGAGGTCCCAGAGCTTGGCGACAAACTTTGCGACTTGGCGACGAATTTGGCGACTTTGGCGCCAAAATAGATAATACCCGAAACTTCGAGAATTTTCCCGATCCGTCCAGTAGGAACCGAGATACGCCTCGAACGTTCCTGATTGGTTGAGAGGCTTCTAGCCCCGCCTCCTGAGACCTATAAAAGGGGCTGCGGCTGCCAGAGAGTCAAGTCCGAGTAGTCGTGGAGACGACGAAGCCAGTAGTCGAGGAGACGACGGAATAGTCCGAGTTCGAGAGCAGCGGAGTCGAGTCGACGAAGTCAGTAATCCGAGCCAGAGTCGGAGAAGTAGAAGCGACTGAGTCAAGCTCGTGCTGAACTGAGCTGTGCGCTACTGTCTGCAGTAGATTCTGGTTGTATGTTACACGTCTCGGGTGAAGATAATCGTCTTCTGTGCTGTATATAGTTGTCGCTTTTGTGCTGTCCTGTGTGTCTTCGTGTAAAAAACGTCGTTGTTTTTATTCTACTTCTGCCAGCTAATTGAGCGTTCTACACACCATATCACTTCCACTATCCAAACGAATTCCGGCAGAAATTTCGTAACAATACTTAAAAATCCATTTATTTTTTTAAGTTAACTCAGAATCGCTTTTAGCTAGTTGGTTCAAATTTGATACACAGTCTTTACACCAAATTAGCAGACTTATGTCAAATTATGAGTAAAATATGTTCATAGTAAATCTATCCGCCCGACTGTTCAAATATAAGTTAACCATTAACTACGAAACAAATAAAAAAAATTAGACTGATGAGATACAATGCGCAGATTTAACATCTGTAGTGTAGACACCTGTCACAGTTTGAGGGCCGCGGTGGCCTGGTGGTAAGGTCTCGGCTTCGGAACCGGAGGGTTCAGGTTTGTGACCCGATTCCACCGAAGAACCGTCGTGTAAGGGGGTCAGTTGCACGTTAAATCCATCATGACCAAACGTCCTCCCGCTGGTGTGGTGTGGTGTGGAGAGGGGGGTGCCAGCTCAGGTGTCGTCCTCGTCATCTGACCGTGGTTCAAAATTACGAGTTCCGTCCCAAAATAGCCCTAGTGTTGCTTCAAAACGGGACGTTAATATAACCAAAACCAAACCAAACTGTCACAGTTTGAGACAAAACCAATAACGGTTGACTTTCCGTTAATCTGTATTTACAGAAACATTTTAACACTATAATTCTAAAACTCAATATTTTAAACATATGAAAATAGATATGAGATTTTGCGACTACAAGTGAAGTTTTGTGTCAAATCTTCTTTTCAGTCGATTTAGAAAAACGTGCCCAAAGTATAAATTCGATTTTCGGATATTGTTAACTGCATGCCAGGAACTAATCTCGAAAACGACCGCCAAAGATGATGCGATAAATTCAATAAAAATACTAATTTCACGCCAAAAGGTAATATTTAGTAACTATTTATTAATTAATATTTAGTAACTATCTAATTTTATCATAATTTTAATAAGTAGAAGAGATGAGTTTCCATGTTATGTAAAAGCAGTGACATTGGTTTAATTTCATTACGCAAAGAAACCCTCATAACAAATACTATTTAACATATTATATTTTTGAGTTGTTGTTTTTTTAAATTCAAACGAAAAAACTCACTTCAAAATAGATTAAAACCTAATTACAAAATTCATTTTTGTCAGTTTTTGTGTTCTGAAGTTACGAAAGAAAAGCGGCAAAATTTTGGAGAATTCATAATTAATTAAGATTTTTAAAAATTTCTCTCTGAGGGTTGTTGTTTGTAGTCTCCCTATAATGGGAGTAAAATTTGTTTTTAAGTCCCCCTATGATCAAAACAAATTTTATCCTCATTTTCAATAAATTTCCAATAGGTTTATAAATTTACCTGCAACAGATACACATTCGCTTTCATTAGTAGTAGGGATTCCTCTTATATTGACGTTAGATGTTAACTATCATTCTGAAAATAGACTGAAACATGAATTAGAATTTTTAAAAAAAAGTACTCAAAAAATTCCTAAATATTGGTATGATAAATTTTTTTTATTATTTCAATTCATTCCTTAGAACATATTTTCTTATCTTAAAATTATTAATCATATTTTTCGAAATAATCTATATTCTGATCATTTTGCTGTAGAAACGAATTCTATCCCTTCTGTTGAAAGCTTCAAATAATAATTCTTTTAATAAGCATATTCCTCTCAATTTTCATAGTTTGGAGCTTTATTTCCAATACACTATTTAAATTTTTAAAATCAAATGATCACAAAGTTTCACAGCGACGAAAATTAATGATATAACAATGGATCCGTTTGCAATGATTTAAATTAGGTAATTTGTTCAATAATATTATTCGAACTATTTTATATATCTTAAAAATCAAAATGTTAGCCTGAAACTAGCAATAAAAATGTAATTGAATTGAATTTTATAATAAAAAACATTTTTTTTCTTTCTCGTATACGTAGTGTAAAGTATAGTACGTAGTATAAAATCACAAAAAATTCGAACATCACAAAAAATTCGATCACAAAAAA
>JAPMOR010064066.1:75719-98095 GCA_026543865.1 Argiope aurantia
GCACTTATTTAAACTATTGTTATAGTAATAACAGATAATTATTTCATTTCATTAAAATATTTTTCAGCAGCTTATATACAAAATTTAGACTATTAAAAAAAACATTTATTTGTATTTTTAAAAAGAACTGTTAACCTTAAAAACATATTTTCAGAATTAAAATTTTAATCATTTTTAGAATACATCTTGCTTTCTGAATTTCTTCCTAATTATATTCAGCTCATTTTTTTTTCATTGTTAAGTAAAAACATTTAATGTTGGGTTGTTTCGTATCATAATCAATTTTTTAGAGATAATTCATACATCTTGTTCCTAAATTTAAGATACAGAATTTGAAAGAATCAAAATGGCTCTAGAAGAAGAAAAAAAAACTGAAAAAAATATAATTACTTCCTATAAAGAGGAATCCTAGTTTCGCTGTATAATTTTTTTCCGTCTAAATTTTCAAATTTCGTCTGTAGCAATTTACTTAACTTTAACATCTAATCCTCTAAATGGCTTCATACTCATATCTTCAATGCCAGAAGCTCCTATAAACATCATAGGGCAACGCTTTAAGCTTGGCACTTAAGAAAAATGCAAATTCTTTTCAAACTACGCCTACTTTATCAACAAATAACTCTCCCTTTGTGTATCTACATCGATAAAAAACATTGCAGGGGAGATTACTATGCGAGAGCTAATCTTACCTCGTGACGTGAAAGTAATAATAAAAACTTGAAATAGATACCTCATGGTGTCAAAAGATTTTCAGAAGTGAGAGGAAAATTTTAATTCCGAGACAGAAATGGCGCTCATTTTAGAGGAATGTTGATTCTTATGCTAATGTAGTCACTGTGGAGAAAAAATTTTTTTCTTATACTTGCTTTCTTTGTCAAATTTAATCCACTCATTAGAATATTTTCTTTATCATCAAAACAAAAATCAATTCTTGACTTTTCCCGTCTGAAATTTCAGAATATACCACCTTCATTATAGTATATTTTATAGGAATCTCTTTGAAAATAAAAGCAACCGAATACTGATGGATTTTCGAATTTGAAGCAAGTTTTTTTTTTTCAACTTGAATTATATTTTACCCGAATTATATCAAATTTTAGCTGGTATATTTTATATTTATGTTGCTGTGTTCAGTGTTTTAAAATATCCTTTCAGTATTTACGTCACTTACAAAATTCTATTATTAATTTGTAATGCAGTGTTCTGTCTTGCTATGTAGAAGCTCATTTGTCTGAAGTGAAAATTTTTATAGAGTGTATCATTATGCTTCCAAACACATTCAGTAAGTTATTACTGACTTCTAATACTTTAAGCAATAAAGCTTTGAATATCAATACATTAGCTGACTTTAGACTATTTCAATGGCCTTCATGAGGAAACTCTTCCAGTATTGAGGTGGTAGTTGTTCGAGATAGAGATGGATGGTAAGGTAATGAAATTCCAAACTTCATAATTCCATCAATATTAATAGGATAAGAAGGTTTTTTAATATCTAGGTGTTAAGAATGTTTAAATAAATATAATTGTTACGTTCAAAAAGATTATATTGTAATATTTTTTTGAAATCCATTTACTGATTCAAAAAGCTTGAAATATAATTGTTTATTTTAATCCTCCTTCAATTTGGAGGTGTGTATCTGTCCCTAAATATTTAGAAATTAGTGATTAGACCATATTTAGAGTTGGCATTCATATATTCTTTTGATATAATATTCATACTGTTCATTAAAGGATAATCAAAGAGTATTTAACAGTTTTCGAAGTTTAGTTGCTTTATTTTGCTTAACTCTGCATATTATTTTTTTACTCTTTGCATACCTTTATTTCATTCTTTAAGAAAAGCGAATTCTTTTATATTTATTAAATATAAAATTCTTTATATTTCATAAATATATAGAGATATCTAAAGATTTTATAGCAAAAAATGTTAAATTTTTCAATAAAAATTTTGCATCTCAGCTCATATTCTATTTCCAACATTTTTTATCGTCTTTAATTCCTTTATAAATTATAAGAAGCGAATTCTTATTCCTTATTAAATTTCATTTTCTGATGGAACTTGGAAAAAAATGCTCTTCATAATAAATTTATTTTAATAATCATCTATGAACTTATTTTGAAAGATAACTTTTAATATGTTATCGCTATATTTTTAAGGCTATAAAGATAATGTTCAAAAATAATTTCAATTTCTTTTTTCTAAATTTAAAATATTTTGCATAACAAAAAAAGGAATGTAATTAGGCACTCCGAAAATATACCTAAATTATTATTTCCTTTCTAAGCTTGCTTCTGAATATCAAATTATAACTATTTACATTCATTTTTGGGTACTATTATTTATTTGCATTGCACACAACAACAAAAAATTCGAGTACTTATAACTACCCTTAATAAGCCTTTCGCTATAGCATCTTTTTACAGTTTATTTTCACTCTCTCTCTCTCTCTCTCTCTCTCTCTCTCTCTCTCTCTGATGTCATCACCAAAAAACTAAACTATTGGTTTGGTTATATTAACGTCCCGTTTGAAGCAACACTAGGGCTATTTTGGGACGGACCTCGTCATTTTGAACCGCGGTCAGATGACGAGGATGACGCCTGAGCTGGCATTCCCCCCCCCTCTCCACACCACACCATCGGGAGGACGTTTGGTCAGGACGGATTTAGCGTGCAACTGACCCCCTTATACGACGGTTCTTCGGTGGAATCGGGTCTCGAACCTGAGACCCTCCGGTTCCGAAGCCGAGACCTTAAGACCCCCTAAACTATTCTACTCTTCTCTGTAAACTGATTCTTCTCTGTAAAAGTTTCCTCCTAAGATTTAGGTTTTTCCGTCTCAATCATTGCTTCTGCGAAAACACAAGTTTCGGCTTATAATTTTTATTTTCTCTTATACAAAATACAGAAAGAGAACGTATTGTAAGGGTTAAAAGAATTCGTTATTGAAATTTTGAAGAACCACACTGCTTTAAGCTCCCTGAATCTGAAATACATATTTTTGAAATTATATCTCTTTGACTGTTTGTGCACACTATAACTCAGAAATACTTTCAACTAAACTGATAAATTTTGGTATTCACTCCAAATTAGTAGATTTTTATCATATTTTGGGCGAAATTCTTTAAGAAAAAATCTATTTGTTTGACGTTTCAAACAGAAATTAACTCAATAATTTCAAAGCGTAAAGAACTGTATAGATAATATTTGGGCTTAGGTTTAATATCTAAAATATATATCTATATCAAATTTGGAACCACATGCATCAAGATATTAACCGTCTATCGGTCTGTTCTTTTGTATATGTGTAAATGTAATGTTTTAAATTAATGTAGTTTAGTATGTCATCTTAGTTTTCGATCAGTCGATAAGCAGGCGTCGAAGATATATATTTTATTTCCTGGTATTTGTATATAAACTTCATGCTTCGATTTATCTCCAAAATTCTTTCCCTCATTTCAGTAAAACTGCTGGATTCAAGCCAAAAATTGATAATTCCCATTTATTGTTCGCCATGACCATGCTAATATTTATACGGAAGTACCTATATTAAATCACGAAGTAGAAAACTCTCATGTGTAAATGAAAATTCATGGTATTCAAAGCCTTGCCTATGATCCGTAAATTATGCTGGTAAAAGGATACAATTAGTTATTAGAGAGTTTTGAAGAGACCATTCCCGCTGGAATTTTCTTCTTTTTTTGTAGAGCCTGAAGCACCATTCACTCTTTTTTAGTATTTTTATGCCTGAATGGAAAAATATCACACAATATACATCCTCTAGGCCCTCTGTATATGTGGATCTCATCTTGAATTACCTATGTACTGACTAGAATCACTTAAACTAGTATGGATTAAAAGAAGCATTGGATAGCTCATTAACTAATATCAGTAGATTACTAACTTGAATATTTTAATATGCTGCAAACAGATGCTCGTGCTATGAAAAATGAAATTGTTATGGGATGAATGTCCAAAAAAGCAATTTTTTTTCTTTTCATCTTTACATGAGCTTTTATGGTTATTTTTTTTATCCTAATAACATTTGAATGTGAGCAAGTGTTCTGAATTTCATAAAAGTCGAAATATGAAATATTAAAAGTAGAAAGCATTTTTATAAATTGTGTTTAAAATTTATTTTAAAAAAAGAGTTAAAGCTAAAGATTAATTTCTAGGGCAATTAATAGGTGGGATTAAAAAGATTATATGCGAATTTGGATTATTTTTGTTATTGAATTAAATAAGCTTAAGAAATAGTTAATTTTGAAAGTTTAAAATATCAAAGTTGATCTAAACGTGTAACCAAGAATGGTATGCAAATTGCGTATTACTACCATTCAGAATTTCGATGAATTTTTATGACCAACAAACATGCGCATTTTTATGTTTTTCATAGATTATTCTTTTGTTGTCTAGTAGCTCATTCCTAATCCACTACAATTGCATGTATAATTTTAAATAAAAAAATACTTTAAATAATAAAAAGAATTATATTTTATGATTGTTTGTATCAATAAATGTATTTCTAAAAAATTAACTTTTTATACAATATCTCGGACCTATCAATTTTATTTAGGAGGAACTTCTGATATCCTAGAGCATATGATAAATAAAATGCCATTATCTATAAGTTCCAAATAGGTTTCTCTTAAAAAAGATAGTATAATAATATGTTTTAAAGAATAGCTTGAAAAAAATAACATACTAATAAACCATCTTGGTATGCAGATGATCTCTTAAGGTCTCTCTCGAGACTACGAATTAAGCTGTAAAATTCGTCTAAAATAGTAATGTTAAGCATTTCATAACTCTATCAATCGTCGTCAAGTAGAGAAAGAATGTTTTTTGTTTATTTCCTTTGTTTAAGATATAATAATGTCAAAAATACTTTACTATATTGGTAGGACTGGGGGACTGTTTAAAGGATTCCATTCCGTCACTATTTCTGAAATATATTTCTTCACTCAAACATCATAAAATATAATTCAACCCAGAATTTAAAATACTTTCGCAATTGGAACCATAAGCTTACCTCTAACTCTTTAGAAATTAGCTGTTGGGCCAAATTAGTTGGTGGGCTACAAATTCCAAAAAGATACACATATCTTTTATATAAAATGCCAAATATTCGTAAATCAAGAGTGACCTATAGCTTAGTTCAAATTCGTTTTCTGAATACAATTTTTTTCAAACTAATGCTTAGATAACCAACAAATCATTCGCTCTACGGGGAAAAAATAATACAAGAAAAACTATATATGCGAGTCCTTTTTCAACCCCGATACGTGAGGGATAATACAAATTACAAATAAATTCATCATAGTGACAATAAATCCTCGAAAGAGAGAAGAAAGATTTTATTCCTGGAAAGAAACGCCGTACATTTTTGCATGTGAATATCGGAAGAACATTCATTCTAATGCTAATACAGACATTGTAAGAAGAAATACTTTATTCCAGTCTCTTCCAACTTTTGTACTTTTAGTGTTGGTCCCGCTCTTGGAATATTTCGCAATCTTTCTTCGTCATCAAAATCTAAACCCATTTTAAGCTTTCCTTGTTTGGAATTTCAGATTTCTTGTTTGTTGAAGTATTTCTTGCTCGAATCTTTCTGGACATGAATGCAACTGAATTTTTGTATTCTCCGCTTCGGTATTTGAAGCAATTTGATATGTACCATCAATAATTTTTTTCTTACAAGTATTCTAACGTATCTTTCTGGATAATAAAATATTTAGGCTCTTATTCATGTAGATGTTACTCTTTGTAATATTCCGTTTCGTATTAGCGTTCGAGATTCCATTACTATAATAGTTCCTTATATTATATTGACTTTATAGTGATTTCATTACTTATTGAAGTGAAAACTGGAAATTCTATTATATTATATTGAATTTAATAACTAGAGTCGACCTAAATTGTATTCATTCTAGAAACTGTAGCCAAATTTATAAATCAAGGATTCGTAGCAAAGATATTCAGTATTACCTTCTCCTGGGTACTTCTGCCAAGCAACTTCGGGAAACCTTGGAGCCACCTAAAATAGAAATCTTACATAGTTACATAAATTGTCTATATTATTCCTAAACTTCTATATTATTTCTATATTAAAGTCTAAAAGTATTTTTTTTTGGTCAGGGGAAAGCTGAAACATCTCAGGAAATAAATCCAACGCCGTGAGAAATTCATAACGAATGCGCTTGTCAGTATACCAGTGTTTTTAACAATGTCTACGATGGTTGCTCCAGAAATCCGTATAAAAAAATCAAAAAACAATTTTTTCGGAACAATAGATATATATTTTTGAATTTAATTTCCTTTGAGATTAATAAACTCAGTTCAACGATGGTTGTGTTTTTTCAATTCCGCATTACGTTTTATTGGGCCCTTCAAAGTAGGCAGTTGTTTCGATAATCACTTAATTATGCGATGAAAATTTCTTTCCTGACAGCTATTCTTTTATATATCAAAGAAAAAATAATACAAAAGATACAAGTACACAAGCAGAGACATACTTGATTTCAGAAATTGTAATACTAGCTTGCCGATGTAAATGCAAAAGTTTAAGTACATGTACTATTGTGATAAAAAAAAATTTCAAAGTGAGATCGCTTTCCTTTTATTTTAAGGTTTAAATAATGCGGCAAAATATAGCATAAGGTTTTCTCGATTTTTTTTTTTTTTTAAGTCTAAAAATATTAAACCACGAGAATCCTAAAATACTCTAACCATAAACTTCTAAAATGAAGGAATATTTTTTCGTTGTGTTAGGGAGAGATCATAATTCCATCAAGCAACTCATTGTTTTGATTGTTCCTTTGTCTTATTGTGACTTTTTTTTCAGACCTCCAAATTGTTTTGATAGTTTAAAACATAATTAAAAGTCAAAATCAAAAATGATATTTTCTGAATAAATGCAGAACATATCAAAATGAATGTCCTGAATTCAAACTCTTGCTGTGCTACAATTTCTTGCTCTAGCTATTCTTGCCAAAGTTAGCAGGATTATCTGCCAATGTTATTATTAATAATCTAACCGGTAAAAATGTGAGATGTTCTTAATTAATCTTAATCTAACCGGTAAAAATGTGTTCAGGGAAAATGTCAATGTTAAAATAAAATATTTCATAAATAGCCAAAGTTAGCAGGATTATCTGCCAATGTTATTATTAATAATCTAACCGGTAAAAATGTGAGATTTTATAAATTATCTTTCAATGTATCTTTCAAATAAACTATTTAGCAACTTCTCAATAATATTTTCGTAAATTAAAGTCTGTATCATATTATACAAACTTTTCTCCTTTTAATAATAGAGGGGAAAAAAAGAGTTTTTTTAGGTTGAAGCATTTGATTACTTTAAATGATTATTTGTAAAATTTATTTAAGAAAAGGTTATATAAAATAAATGCAAAGCTTTAATATGTTTTAAGTATTTATAAGATTGTTGCTTTGTTTTTAACAGAAAAAATCTAGCAATTGCAGATTCATAAGATATTTAGATTCCAAGATAGAAAATAAAAAAAAATAAACTCGGAGAAAAAGAGGAAATAATATTACAATATCTTCAGGGAAAATGTCAATGTTAAAATAAAATATTTCATAAATAGCAAAATATAAAAATTTCGATATTAAAAAAATTTATTGTTGCTTGCCATTTTGATTTTCTTTCACGGTATAAGCTTCTTCCTCTGTTTCTGATAAGTGCTTTTTTATATTTTTTATTCAAATAACACGAATATAATTAATTTTTACTAATTTTCTCCGTATCTTGTTCTTTTTACTAGCTTGTCTTTATCTATTACGTATTTTGTCCAAAAATTATTTTTAGGGAGCATTTAAATTTTTTCATGGTGCCTTCGAAAGTAATTAACCAAGTTTTGTAGAAATCTTCTAAAACAACTAATATTATTTTTAAAAGAATATATTTTAAGCTTCATTTTTCTAAAAAGAAAGTTACCTCATTATGTTATCATTGTTAGATAACCATTATGTCACTTTAAGTCCAGTAAATTAATTTTTGCTTTTTATATATATAATCATTACTTTATATTTTGACCGTCTTGTTTTAAAGTGAAGACAATTAATGTCGTGTCAAATTCACCTCGTAACTTTACTTATCATTTGCGCATATTATAGAAGGGCATAAAAAACGCCGCTCCACAGTGTAGCCCAAAGCAATGTAATAAATATTAAATGGCGTGAGAAGTCGCTTTTGTCATGTGACTAGCTTCATCATGTTTTTTTTTTTTTGTTTGTTTGTTTCATCATATTTTTAGTGAATCGACTCCATCATAGACCATCGGTGTATAAATAAAACTTTATTATGAGATGGTAAAACATACATGGCTCTAAAGAAAACAGCAGAGAGGAGCAAATGTGTACAATCTACATTAATTAGAAAAAAAATTATCTAAATATACAAAAAACACAGTTTGGATATGAATGTTCTTTAATCACTTCTTGAAATCTTAATGAAGGTTAAAAAGACATGAGAGAATTGATAGAAAAAATGATAAAGAATCAGCAAAACAGAATTTTATGGCATCCATTCATTTATACAAACTTTTAGTTTTCAAAAAAAGGAAATCTCAAAATATTGTTTGAAACTGTAGCTATAATTCAACCACCTCAGCATGACAATTGAATGCTATTGGATATAAAATCTACGATCCCTTTCTGCGGGAATTCTTTGTAACTACAAATTTTTATCATCTTCTTTAATAATAAACATGTTCCAAACAGATGGTAAAAAATAATGAAAGGAAAATAAAACAATATGTGGTGTGATTTACGAGAGATGAACGCAGCAAAATCAATATACCTTAGGATATAAAATTGCACAAAAACTCTTCCACCAACAAAGAAAAGATTAATCAAAGAACATAATTTGTGCAAGCAATTTAACCCTAATTTATCAATGCTTAATTTGCCAGATAAAGTCATATTTGTTTTTTTATCCAGAAGTAAATGCAAAATTATGCGTTTCTTGGGTAATATTGGCAGACTATTTAATGAAATTACTTTGAATCTACGTCAATATTTCTGTCTCAAATATTTATAACTTCTTAAGAAAATAAAGACAAAGACGGTCTTGGGGAAAGCCTGTAAATTTAATTATGCTTCGGTGTTCTTCGATCGATTGAATCAACACCCTGAGCAGATTGCAAATCCTCTTTACTTTCAGACCGAGAACAGTTTGTTTTACGCAAAACAAACCTGAACCAAATGAAACAAAAGTCGAGGACTTCGAGGTCTAAAGGATTAAAGCTAAACTGACATCAGCTTTGGTCAAAAAATTTTAGTTATATTTGCCCCACAATCAAAATACATTACACTATATTTCATTATTGTTACTATCATGCGCGAACATAATATTGTTTTGGTTCAGAGTTTTTAAAGCCTTAAAAAGCACCGGTGGAAAATAGGCGTTTCATCGCTTTTGAGGCATCAATTTTTCGCTTTTAGGGCTATTAGAAAATCATAAGGAAGGTTGCCACATTTAGAAACTTAAAAAACTTATTACTATTATTAAACTGTACTGGCCTTTCGTCCAACATTAGAACTTTAATCTTTCCATGATGGCAACATACATTTGCTAATCGATCTTCTTTCGATTCGGAACTCACAGTCCTACAATGAAAAAATTATTTCCTTATATATCCAATATCTAAATATTGATTCAATTTTTCGCGTTTTGCCGCCAACATAGTAACTTCAAGATTAGCTTTTCTTTCACATTGGCAGATTCTCGCTCTGCCTTTCTTCGTATTTTTTCTTCGGCTGATATAACTGGACATTCCCTTAATATTTTTTTAAAAAGTAAAGTTAACACTTGTATTGCTATAGGAATTTAGATTATCGCTAGCCGAGAGATGAGAAAATCATGTTACTCGAAAAAGGTAAAAGAAAAACTGCAAAGCTATTCATTTGTTTTGCCACAAACGGTGTATCTAAAGGTAGAATTAATAAATAATATTGTTTAAATTAATTTACTGTTAATTTTATTTTATTTAAAGTTTTAAGTTTCCTTTTTTTTGTCACCATTTCACCATCAATCGCAATATAAATACTTACTTTGTTGCAATAATTTTCCCTCAATATTATGAAAAATACAAGCAAAACAAACTTCAAATGTCTCAAATCAGGTGACTCGCTATCTGCCAATCACATAGAGAATAAACCGCAATGTTTACGTAAATTTTTTTATAGGACAGATAAATTATTATTTTTTGTTGTTATTGCGAACATGTCATAACTTCTTCAATAACAATTCTTCAATAATCCAGCATAATGTTTTTCATTTACTTTAAACCTTTTTTTTTATTATTATTATTTGTTATACTTACGATATAACTTGACATTTTAATAGATGGACGTCATCTAATTTTATTTTTCTCAATATAAATTTGAAATATATAAATTGATCCTATGATAATGTTTATGTCAGTTCTTAAGTTATTTGTATAAAGATTTTTAAGTGACTTAAATTTGTTTTTAAAGAGTTTAAGCAATTTAATAAATTTGTTAGAACTACAGCACGCTAACTATTCCTTTCTAACTATGCATTTCTCTTTAAGATTTTGTAAAAGCATTTCTATGCATTTCTTTTTGTAAGCAAATCAAGTTTTGTTGGAATATCTCTTCAAGTATATTATAGCATAAAACATTCAAGACCTTAAACATGATTTCCCTCGAGATACACAGTACCCATAGCTGCAATTAATTCGCTCTCCATTACTTAATTGAGTTAAGTTGAGGAGATTCTTGATGGGCTCTTCATTAAGGAATAGCAAATCTTCATTCCTCTTATAACTGGTAATTAATCTGAGTATTAAAAGGATTTAATTTTCTTCAATGTATGCATTTTCAACATATTACGAATCTATAATTAGCTTTGTAAGGAATTATTGAGGCTAGCAAAGAGAACTCGTTTTGTGTAAACATTTCAAAACCTATTTACTAAAATAGATAAGTAAATAAAAAATGCAATGTAAATATAATAAAGCACATAAAACTAAGAAATAACACTCTGAAATAAAATTATTATTCATTTTCAAGGATGATAAGATTTTTTTTTTCACTTTTAGTTGACTGATCGATAAATTCTTAAAAACTGATACTAAAGTGGGGATTTTGACTATGAAAGAAGAAAATAGACTCCACCTTTTAAAACATTTTTCAACTGATCCTCTTATCCATTGTATTCGTCTTCTTTCATTGATTTGATAATATTTTACTGCCTCGCTCAGTTTTATGTTTACATAATAAAGGTATATAGTCAATGTGACACTTAAACTGAAATGTAAATAACAGTAGCACAGAAAACATTCATGGACACTTTGAAAGACTGTAATTCATTGAAGTGATCAAAACGATTTTCTAATGAAATGAAAAATAAAAAGATTTATAAAAAAAAATAATAGCGGTTTTATTTGATATGTAAAAGTAACTTTAAAATTACAAAACGATTTCATTTTTCCAAAATGGAATCCGAAACTGAATTACAATCTTACAATACATTCGCAAGTTTTTTAATAATTGTTTGCGTTATGGTAAGAAGTATTGTAAATGTTGCCAAATCTTATAGCTAAATAATGCTGGCTTTTGAAATAAAGTTTATGGAATAAGAGAATTATTTATATAGATATTCTTTCATGAACTAAGAGCATTTTTTATGATAATGGATTGATTTTTCTTCTCTCCCTTAATTCCAACTTCAAATCTTTGTTGAGCTAAACTAAAAAGAACTTTCTAGAAGGATTGGTATCGTTTAACTGCCATTAAAATAAATTCTTCATTATTTTCCAATGAAAAGTAAAGAAAATATTTACTTGTAATTAAAAAACCGATCAAAATAAAACTAAACAAACAAGATACGTTTTAGAATAAAGAAAAAAACCTGGAACAAACTTTAGCTTACCCGAGGAGTTTTTGACTCAGATTTTCGGAAAAATCAAGTACTATTTTTGTGTTATGATTATCATTAATTATAATGATCTCAGTTCATTGCTCATGTGATAAGTTCAAAATTCTTAGAAATGTATATATTTTTGTACATGTAGATAATAGATACATTTTCTGGAATGATTTTCTCGAATATCAACTTCCAAAATAAATTAATTATTTTAAATCTTTAATTTATAAATGTAAGAACCTGCAGCTCAGTAGCTGTAAAGTTTCGCTTAAACAACAGAGGGTGGCAGACTCAAAATCAATTTGCATTAAAAATTCCATCCTGGTTGGAGACCTCAAATTTGCTTAATCCATCGATATGTACCATTCACTTCTTGTTGATGTAGTGTTCAAATTTAGAGAAAATGGTTCTACTATATCATCCTCGTCATCTGCTACAGCTCAGATGAAACAGAACAATCTTTAACAAAAATCTTTTGGTAGTCTCAGAATAGGATATTTACCTTACTAAACTAATATTGATCTAATACTTGACTGCGATATTCTTTTGGTTGAAAAGTGCTTAACTATTAAATATTATTTCAATGTAAATCATGTAAAGGGGAAAAAAACATTTTTGACTAATGTCTAAATTGCAGAATTTCAGATATTTAAATTTGTGTTAATTCAAAGTTTAAAAATTATTTGGATATATTTCTTCATTTGGAGTAATTAAGAAGTTTTATTATAGGTTAATTTTAATATGGAGTTTAAATAAATTCATGTTTCAAAAGGGTTAAAATTTTTAACTTATTTCTTCAAACCCCATCAAATAAAAAAAATCATAGCTTCCCTTGCTTTCCATGGAAGCAATTCATTACAAAAATTATGAAAGTTATGTTTTGTTTTATGCAACTTAAAAAAAGAATTTCAGACGAGGTTTTTTAAAATTGGTGTTCTAAATGAAAAAGGAATCAGAGGTGTTTTCTTATATGCTTTACCATGCACATATAAATTAATTTCACTAAGATTGATAATTAATTTTTAGACAAGTAAGAGTCATTTTAATTAGTAATAAACGGCAAATGTTCCTCGAGTACGTGTGGATTTGACTTATTTCAATTCATTTAGACCTCAGAGAAAGATAATAGTCTGTTTTTTATCATGTGAGAACATGATGTTATTTTGGTTAGGAGGTTTTGAAACTCAAAACCGCGTAGGCAATAAATATGGAAGCTCGTCTTTAAAGCTCATCATTTTATTTTATTTTTTCCTTTTTTTCTACTGAAAACTAAAATAATTTATCTGCTATATATAATTCTCCTTTTAATAAACTAAACCTCAAAAATAAAATTTTAAGCCTGCGAGTAACAGTTTATGTTGTTATTTCAGTTTTGTTTTAATTGAAATTCTGAGACGGTAGTTTTTAAATGTGAAGGATTTTTATAAACTTGTCAATTTTTGATTTGTTTTTTCGATAGAGATATGGTATAATATGAAATAATGCAAAAAAAAAAGTAAGAGAGTTTTATTATTTATACCAATATGCAAAATGTTTTGATAGTTTTATTTTTGTCAATTTTTTTTATAAAATAAAGCTTAAATAAATTTTTAAAAAATTTAAAAATTATAAGCAAGGGAAATTTCTGACTATAATTTTGTATTAAGATAAGCACGAAGAATTTCCCGTTTTTTCATGAAATGCGTAACTGAATCATCGCAATAAATGTATTGCACTTTGTATAAATGTATTGCTCGCAATAAATGTATTGCATAAAAAAATACCCTCCTCCCCAACATGAATGGCTTATATGCCAACACCTCAGGATGAGCTATGACTAGACATCAGCAATGAAACCAGACAGCGATATTTCCATTATTATACCTTCCCACCACTGAAGCGAGAACCTTCTTAGTGTTTCATCAACTTCTCATCACCAAATCAGAATTGAACTGTGGAATTGAAACGAAGTATGAGTAAACAAGAACGTTTTATGATGCTCGCTTAATATACTTTAAAAAGAGACTGAATGAATTATTATAGTTTTAACCGAAAATTAGAATAAAGCACTATAGTTATAGGAAGTTCAATGTTAGAATGTATATTTAATTTCATACAATTGACAATTCCTATAAAATTAATAATTTTTTATAGTTTACCATAAAATTATTAATATTGGTGCTGTGAAATAATTTCATTCATTAATTGTATTTTCCATATAAACCATTTTATTAAGATTTGCTTGCTTTAAATTGTAGGCTACTATAATTCATTTTATCATTTTTTTATCTATAAATTTCTAAACAACTACTAATTGATAGATATCTTAAAAAAATTAATTAAAAAACTAACACTAATTTATTTTTCTAATTCTCATGTCCTTGAGAGGTGCTATTAATAAATATAAGACTGCACCAAAGTGAATTAGCAGTTATAAAAAAACAATGTTTTGGATTAATTATAGCTTTGTGAATTGAAATTAATATTGCATTTCATGAAAGATTATAGTTAATATTCTAAATGTCATGAATGGGATAATTGACAGCAGCAGTAACAATTTTTTTTTGAACTTTTCAAGAAAATATACAAAAATACTAATAAGTTCTACAATCCCGAAAGCCTGTTTCATTAAAGTAAAATAGCGTTAGAGAACAGTTTTGCTTTATTTTCAGATATTGGAATTTCTTAAGCAGCTATAATAAGGCTCTAAATTTTCTGAATGTAATTGAATATTAATAATTTTCATTTTAACAATTTACCTTTTTATAATTGTATTTAAAAAATAAAAAATTCAATTTTGATTTTATATAAATATTTTCTCATAGATTTTTTACATGCTATTTCCATTATTTAGCAGTTATTGTTTCTTCTTTCCTTTTTGTAATAATAATTATTTCACAATCACGATATCTTGTGTTTCATTTTTTTAAAATTCCTTTAACACTAAATAAACCAAGATTACTCTTATATCTTTAAGCTTTATAAGCCAATCAATCTAAAAAAGTATGTCAATTATAAAAACAAATATACTTTTAATACCAATATACCAATACACCAACACACTCACACGCATATATATATATATAGCCCCAAATTGCAGCAGCGCAAAAAAGAAGAAGAAAGTAAACTGAAAAAAAAAGATTGGACATTTTCTTTTCACAAAACACTTCGCATGTCAAGTATCTTTGAAAACTAAAAAAAAAGTCAATAGTACGTTTCTTTCAATATCTGACCAAACGGAAAAGTAAATACTGTATTTCCCTGTTTATGTTAAAAAGTGCATTGGCTGTTTACTTAAAATGAGTTCGCTTCTGTTCCTAGTGGTTCCATTCACTTCAGAACCCCTTTAAAACTTATTTTAAACATCTGTTCCTCTGCTTTTTCTGAAATGACATCTTTCAACTCTTTATTTAACAATGTAATGTAAAATAGTGTAAATGAAAGGAAAAGTGCAGAATGAAAATGAACGTACAAAAAGGCTTTTTCAAAAGAATGAGCCGACTTCTTTCATATTGAAAACACTGTAGGTATAAAGAAAACAATGATGCAGCAGAATATCTGTAGCAAATATCTCTAGCACATCCTCCAAAAATACAAAAAAAAATTGTTTTTAAAGGTTATAAAACTTTTAAATGCCCTCCCCGTCTTATAATAATAAGGAAAAAAATCATGGGATGCACTATTATTAGAAAATCATAATAAAAACGGAATATATATATATATAATATACTAGCCGCCTTTGGTGACCAGCCGGTTCGCCAGTATTACCGCTCACTACAATTTTCAGTTAAATACTTTAAGTAACTGGTCTCTTAATAGATTCTTAAACAAAACATTTTTTATCAAATTTTGATAGTCATACCAAACTTATACTGTTGCTTAGATCGTTTCGTTTAATTGACTATATATATTTTGCTAATTTGTTGTCATTTCCGGTAAAACCTCAACTTTAATTTAAAGTGGAAATGATGAAATTGCAATTAATATAAAAATATTTTTTAATAAAACCAAGCGCTTTATTTTATTTATCATCTTTATTGTTATTTATTTATTATTATTATTATTGGATATGAGTATTGCAAACAGAATAGCTCGGTATTTAAGTCTTATGTGAACTACAAAATATATATATCTCAAAAAATAATTCAACAAAAATTTCTCAGATTCAGCATAAAATTCAGTTTTTAGTTTTGCTTTCAAAAGGATTGAAATGAAATCAATAATAATATTTTGTTCCGGCCTATAAATATATTTCAAAAATTATGAAGTCTAAATTTAATGCAGTAAGGTATCATATTCTGAGAAATATTCTGGACACACCAAATTTTAAATAAATGAATGTTTCTATTTTCCACTATCAACTAAGACTTATTTATGAAATTTTGAATGTTAAAAATTTAGAAAAACTCAACATTTTCATAATCTTAGGCCAATTAATCTTGAGAAACCTGCGCGCTGATTGGCGTATTTGCTTTGAAACGATCGATGGAAAATCTAAAATTTTCCTTTTTTTATTGAATAGTGATATTCAAATTTTCATAAATCAGTCAGTTTAAGTGATTGATTTAGTTGATTGGAAATTAACTCTTTTTATTTAAAATATTAGTGTTTCAAGAATATTTTGTTATTCGTGATTTCCACAGCAGAAGCTTTATGTAAAATCAAAAACTCGTTATTTATTAGAGCATTTATTCAATCAAGTTGCATAAAATATAATCATTTTCCATTTAGACCACTTTAGCAGATCTGTGTCTTACTAAAGGTTTACAAATTAGCTGTGTGACCCTGATTTGAATGGATATCTTGTTCATATTAAACAAAACTTGCCTTAAAATTGATTTATTTATTGGATTAATAATATAGAGAGTGTAAAATATCATAAAATAATTTTTCTTGAATTTATTTTTTTTTAAAAAATAATATTTCATTTTTGTTTCATTTCCTGCAGACAAGTGCCGAAAATTATATTTTTGCAGATTTCATTTCAAAAAAGATTTAATTTATTTTTAGTTGGAGCTTTAATCAATGTGATGGCAACACTTTGAAAAAAGCTAATTTTTTCCCATGAATGCAAAACGTGCTCGTGCAGCTTAAATTTTATTTTTATTTTGTACGAAAAAAATTGTTGAAAAATATAGTTAAAATATTGATTTAAAAATTCATTAAAAATAGAAATTTAATTTTAAGATTAAAACATTGGTATCATTTGAAAGATAAATTTTGTATCTTTAACTTGATGTAAAAATCTTTTTGTGCGGTAATATTTTCGGAAGTTATAGCAGAAATACGCCAAAATTTTGCTTAATTTTTAAATAAATAAAATTCTAATTAAACATTCGAAAAAATAACCACCAGGTGCACATTTCCGGCCTTCAAGGTATATACATGCCAAATTTGGTAGCTGTAGGTTGAATGGTCTGGCCTGTAGAGCGCCAACACACACACACATTGAGTTTTATTATAAGTATAGATATATATATGGATGCTTTTTAATGCTCTTAATTTATAAAAGCTGAATTCAAGAAAAAAATAACATTTAGCTTTGAAATGCAGGGTTATTATAATTAAAATTCTACACTGAAAGGCTCATAAAAGGAAAGCTACTGGAGCAAATTTTATCAATTTCATTTCACCAGCCTAGTTGTAATTCAAAATCCTTCAACAATTTTGTTACCATTTTTATCATAGTTAAAAATATTATCACGTTCTCGGCTACTTTCGCTATCGTGTGATTTGCAATGTGTTTATCTGATCTGATCATTCTCTAATATTTATCAGATCAGATGATCATTCTCTAATGTTTATCTGATCAGATGATCATTCTCTAATTTATCTTGATTATAATGCAAAATTGGGTCAAAAATTAGAAAATAGTGTGAATCAAATAATTTTAGTGGCCAAAAATTTCACTTGCTAAAACGAATCACGAAAAAAGAAAGCATTTGTTTTCAAAATATTAGAAAGCATTTCATTGATAAATAAACATAAAATGTTAAACTTGTTTAAGAAAATAAATTTTTATACCGATTGTTATACAAATACTAAAATCCCATTTGAAATAATTTTAACATAGAAATCAACTTTATTTAATTAATTAAGAACTTAAAATTCTTAACTTAAAATCTATGGCCTTCAATCACAAATATTAAAGTAAAAAGTCACAAATTCCTGTTAGTTCATATTAGAAAGACACTTTTTCTGTACAAAACCGCCTTCCAAGCAAATTTTGTTCACTTTAAAAACAAACTCCATTCAGAATTTCATTCCGAATTCCAAGTAAATAATTGCTTCTCACACCACTAGTTTTGAACATTGTTTAAGTTAATTGAAAGTTTCGTTTTCTATTTACTCAGAGAAGATAAAAGTATTCCAACTTCACCAAAAAGTAAAACTGCTTGGTGAAATAGAGTGGAAACTCTTTTCTCTCTTTTAGAAGGAATCTATGACCATCAACATAGCATTATACACAAATTTTCGAACTAGCTGAAAATAAAGACTTACGATTTGCTATTAGTTTGTTCTTGTGTTTAATGTAATGTAATGTGGTGTAGTAACTTTTCCAAAAACTTTTAATTTACGCGTTTTAGAACAGGAAACGCATATTATGCACGTATTTTAAATATTCGCGTTCCAAGTTTTCACTTTTAAATGCGGAAAAAAATAAAAATTTTAATACGGACGCTACAAAATTATGGAATAACGACATTGACTTTAATTTAAGAATGTTTCACTGCGGAATTTAAGTTGAATCCTGATTATGAGATATGTTTCAAATCAATTCTGTGTTGTAAAACATCAATTTAACAATGAATTTGAATCTGAAACACATTGCAGATCTCAAAGGGGAAAAAGAATTTTACAGCATGTTTTAAAAGAGAATGTAGTTAAATATTAGACGACACAGATAGTTATGTTTATCATGTGGATGAAATGTCATACGAATTGTTTTCATGCTAATAGAAAAAAAAAGAATAAGTATTAATGGTCTCCCTGAAAGTTTCTCGCATATTCTCCAATAAACGTTATATTCCCCTTTCTCCACATAAAACTCTAGACCTTGGTGAAGGCAGCGAATGCCTTGCATTGTCAGTGGCAAACAATACTCATACAATATAGATATCTGGAGTAAATCTAGCATTTTTAATGAATCTTTTATACGAATTTGTATTTTTGACGTCTGTTTGCAAAAGACCGAAACTAAAATTCGATATGAAGCTTCAGTTTTAGTTGCAAGATCACATGCAGAATTCTCTATAATTAAGTCATTGCTTTTTGGAGTAATTGCGTTTACATGCGAAAGTGTAGACAGATAGATGATCAACCTTATGGTAAATTTCCGTTAAAATTTCATAATTATCTACATGTTAGACGCTAAATTTGTGTGTTAAATTTTAACATTCTTATCTCTTCATGTTTACTAGTTCATTTGTACTCGAACAGCCAGGCATATTTCAGACTTAATCTACATCGATTTCGTTCAAAATTTGCTAGAAATTTACAAATTAGACAAAATTTGTAGGTTTCAATCAAATTTTAAACGATTTAAATTTTATCCGTCCAGCATAAGACGTTTTTCTGGTTATCGTATTCAAAGACAGACAGACATAATGCCAAAAATATGTTTCTCACCTCAGGGATGTCTGAAAAATAGAGCTTTGATTTTTTTTAAGGAATACGTTACTTTCTATATTTTTTTATACGACAAAGTAAAAAGAAGTTTAATAGATATGCTAATATTTAATCCGACTCATCCAAAAAGTTTTATATCTGATATCTCAAGATTTTATTTTTTAAATTTCTTCATTAATAATTACAACGATAATATGGACATAAAATTGATATTTAAAATCATCACCTTAATCAGAGAGAGAGAAAGAGAGTGTGTGTGTGTGTGTTAATATGTAACTAAAACAATAAAAAGTATTGTGGTAAAATTTTCTTTTAAAAAATTACATTTTTTATAGATTTACAGATTTTTATAAATTTTTATAAATTACAAAAAATTACAAAAAAATATTATGTAGAAAAAAAATTAGTATTTTTCAAAAAAATATTTTTTGAATTTAGGTATGTGCGTACCTTCGGAGACTTTTTTTAAAAATATTTAAGTTTTCAATAAATGAAAGAAGTTTTTTATATTTCGGGCATAAAACTTTAAATTTAAAGGTAGTTTGTATGAAATTATTATTAATTTTGGAAATATTGGTAATTTTTAGGCCAATTTTAGTGAAAAATTACACTTACTGTAAACTTTCTACTGAAATTTCTAATAAATATATTTTAATAATATTTATACAGTACATAAATAACACCCTTATCTGTGTTATGAACTAAAAGATTTTCAAAATTTTGAAGAGATTTTTGAATATTTGAAATTTTGTGTCAAAACTCATTTTTTTTTAAAAAAATGACTCGTGTTTTTTTTACAAAAAAAAGAAATAAAATTTTTAAAAAATGAAGATGGAGATTAGATTTTTGTTCATAACACAGATAACACATATTTAAACATTTTCTCAAAATTTCAATTCAATATCTTAAAAAGAGGGGGGATTGCGATGTTTAGCGTAAAACAAAATATTGAAAAACACAGTTTTTCAGAAAACACATTTAAAGATTTTAATATGCCATAAAAAACCCTTTTACTCGTTTTTCTTTCTTAAACTTTATCATATCTGTATACAAAAGCCTCTTTAACTTCATTTTTAACTAATTTTGATTTTTTTTTAACTTTTAGCTTTCTTCTGGTCAGTTTAGTAGAAGGCAATGATTGGAGTTTCGATTTCTTAATGCGCACATCATCGATTCCCTTATAAATTTTTAAAGTCAGGGGATTAATTGGAATTTCCAAATGCTAAAAAACAGTTAATAGTCCCATATAACCTTAATTAAACAATATGGCTGCCATATATGCACTTAAAAACAAAGTGTTCTGTTCCACAAAATGTTTTTTATGTAATACTGACCACAAGATGTTGTAAATTTCATTATACTTCTGTGTCATACCATGCAAGTATTTGTTTTAATAATTCTCTATCACAGAGTTCTAAATATGTGAATTTTATTACTTTGATGACAGAACTAGGGGGACCTGGTAATTTATCTGAATATTTTTTTCCGTTACTCATAACTCTTGATATCGATACCAGCTGCCGCTCCCTTCTGGACACTGTCTATGCGTTACGTTTCTACTGCTAGAACAACATAATAGCACACAGCATTTTTTCAATATCTCGAACATTACTAAGGATTGCAATTTCTTAGTAATTTCGAAGTTTCTTGATATATTTATCGGTTAATTTGTCTTTTACACCGAGTTCTTTGGTCTTCTTTTTTTAATTTCCTCAATCGTGATCCTACTTTTTCTTGAACGTGTCCTATACATTCAAGTTTTGTAACCGTATCCTTTCCATGCGCATCCTTCACTTTCAGAAATGCCTTAGAATCGTCATCACCAAAAGATTCGATGTATTGCAACTCCTGTTTCAATACTGATCATTCAGAAATTCTATAAGCACCAACAGCTTCCATATTTCCTGATGATCCTTTATAGTTAGAACAGTCATGATTGCAAGAAATATTCCTTTTACACATTCTACAATATAGGGTCCTCATTTCTAAATCCAATATTTTTCCATTATCTATGGAAATAGCTGAGACACACCATTTAGCTACATATGGCCTCTCCGCTGCCATGTGCCATCAAAAGTACAACAGGTTGTGCTTTTTTTTTTAATTTTGCTCTTCTTTAGATGGAGATTTCAGATTTTTTTCACAACAGTACTTCAATCATTCTAACAGTTCGTGAGTTCTAAAAGTCTCTTTAGAAACGTATGGCAAATTTAATGGACTCAGCAATTTCTTCCCAGAAGAAAATCCCCTACCAATCAATCTTAATGCGAGTACCAATAAAGTATTCAAAGATAATCTTTAACTCATTTTGGGGATTGACGTGAATCCAGTCATAAATCCACATTTACAAGATACTGTAAAATTTGAGCAAATACCTTCTTTGGGGTCTTCAGTCAGTTTCACACTAGTTTCAACTCAGTACTGAACTTCAGTATTTAAACTTGAATAAAAAAAATTGCTGCCAGATTAAAAAATTAATTAAAAAATGGAAAAAGGAAATGTTGATTTATATTGAAAAAAAGATTTTGGCATTTATATCGCTTAAAAGTTAAAAAATAGTCGCTCAAATGTATTATTTACATTTTATTACCCTTTAAATTCCCATTTCCGGTGGAAAAAGATCAACTTCCAGTTTATTAATTCGGTTGTAACTTTACTTCTAATTAACGTAAAAACAAAAATGAAATATTTTTGGAATCTTAAAAGTATGGGTTATAAAATAAACACATAAAAAATTCGACAATTTTTACAAAAACATGGATTTTAAGGTAGACACATACCTACCCTAAAACATACATACATTATACATAGTGGCATAAAGATGATTTTTAAGCAATAATATACTCCGAAGTT